>RCUC01128746.1:0-19003 GCA_003697995.1 Taxidea taxus jeffersonii | reverse complement strand
GTATCTGTGCACAGAGAATTCTGCAGCGAAGACTTCTAAAGGGGAAAAAACAAAATAGTTTGGGACTAGCTAATGAGATAGGGAAAAGTCACCTGTCTTTCTTAGTGTTTCAGAATCCTAATGTTGGATGCCAAGAGTTTGTTGAAAGACCAGAGAGCTTTCTCTGAGGTTGAAATCCTTGTTGTGCCCCTTTCATGGAGGTCACAGATTCTGCCCCAACTGCCCAGGGGCCTCTACCCTGAAAGGTTGAGATCGGTGGTTGTCATCACCCCTCCACTGCCAGGGGTCTTTAGGACACTGCTGGAATGGACCACCATGGGGATTGGAGCGAAACGCAGTTTTGCTTATGTGGACATTTTCTCACTAGGAAATTGTCCTGCAAATCCCAGTTTGCTTCACAAAAAATGTCAACTAGAGGTTAATTCCCATCATTTGGCGATGGCAACATGCCCATTTATATGTGAAGAAAGGGCCTGATTCTTAGGAAGGTGGAAACATTTTCGAATCTTCAGAAGTTCATTCTGGATTTAATTAGCAGAAGGAAATATCCATGAAATATGAGACCTCGGGTAGACATGGAGTCATAGGCTTTGGTTCCATTCTCATCTGAGCCAGACGCAATTATAGGGATTTATAAATTTGAAGGTCCTAGATGTTACTGAGTTCTTTTTAAAATGTAGGAGTTAAATACCGTGAAATAGGAAATTCATGAACTTTCTGATAGAGCAGATATATAAAATTCTACTTTTTAACTAGTATATGGGTTAGACCTCTTGGTATTTTTGAGACTTAAAAAAATCTTTCAGCTAATTTATTCAGAATAACCCATAAATGAGAGACATAACCATTTAACTGCAGTGAAAATGGGGAGGGGGGGAACATCACTTATTAGCCAGTATAATTTTTGTAGAAATAGAATATGAAATTAGAATTCATTCACGGATAAAGTATATTCATTTCCCTGATACCATTAAGGGACTTTAATCTTTGTCAGCGATTTATGCCCACAGTTTGCACAAGCCTAAATATCTTTATTTTATTCTCTGTTCTCAATCCTTTATTTTAAATTCTTTTCCGAAATAGATTTTTTATATATCTTTAGGTTAAGCGCTCACTTCATGTCTCCAGCTAGGTTTCTGAGGATTCATTTAGTTTTCTCAGAGCTTTCCTCTGCTTGCCCAGTGTCCTAAAGGACTTTCTGGATTTCTGTGAGCAACCCTGGTCCCACCCTGCTCCCTTGCTCTACGCGCCTGCCATGGCCAGAGTTATCAATCAGATGTTTTCATTAAGAGATAGAAGCATAAAGCAAAGCTATTCTCAGCAAAGAGCAAACAGTAACTTTGGAGGAGTAAGACAGAACCTATGTAAAAACAATTAAGAATATCCTAGGGCCCTATATGCTCTTTGGCTAGTGAATAGAGTGAAAAAGTGGAGGCTTTCTGTAAAAAGCTGGTCAAGAAGAGATCTGGTTTCAACATCAAGGAATAGTAAGTTTTTAAATGGGTAGAGAAATAAAAAAGTTATGTTTCTTGATTTTTTTTTTTAATGCAAGAAAATGTTAGCTTATACAGCTAAATCTTTAAAAAATGCGATTTAATTGCTCCGGTATAAACTGAACAAGGGACGTCCGTTCTGGATTGGCTTCTTATCTTCCCTCTGTACTTGTCCAGAGCTCTCACAAAGGGGCTGGCAGGGATGCATCTCTGGGGAGCTGTCATCATGTTCTCTTGAGGTGGGGACATTGAGGCCCGGCAAGAGACTGGGCATTTCTTTCCTACCCTGAGGGGGACAGGGGCAGGAGACAGGGGCCGGGACTGCTGTCTCTGTCTACCACAAACACACCATGTTGACCTCTCAGGACCTCTGTGCCTGTCTGTGAGGCACCAACCTCCTACCCTTCTACTCACATCACAGTCTATGAATCTTTGAAAATGACTGAACTTGCAGCCTATCCTGTCTTCGATGGCCCGAGTCTTTTGTGGAGAGAGATTCAGGGAGAAAGGAAAGCCTCAGCCTCTGATGTTAATTTGCTGCAGGAGACCCTGGACTAAGGTCAAGGGTAGGGCTGAGACGAGGGCAGCCTTCCTTCTCCTTTGTCTCTGGCTGCGCCCTCACCTCTATCCACTTCTGTCTCCGAGTCAGATTCGGGTCCCGAGGTGGAAGTCCCAAGTGGTCATCACCTCTGTGGAGCACGCTTGCTCATTATCTGCAATCAGGCAGCACTCCAGCTCCTAGCCAGCCATTAGCCAAACCCCTGTTGTCCTTCAGAGAAGCCAGATGGAGGAATATACGGTCTGAATTTGGCACAGTGGGTCAAAGGCAGACAGCAGAACTTGGAAAGGGGCTGGGAAGGACTGTTCCACTATCTCCAGTGTGCACACGCTCTGGTGTGAGAATTAACAGACCCCAAGATTACAGGCTCACCAACCTCTTGTATTTCGTGGCTATTTCTTCTGTGTTCCCCTCGCAGGTGAACATCCTCAATGTTTCAAAGAATTTAGGAGCTTTGCCCTCTGCAGGATTTATTCGAGCAGCTCTCCCTCCTTCCACCCCCAAACACAGCATGGTAGATCACAGTAGGTTCCTGACATGAAATTTTTTGGGTGATGTTGGGGGGCCCCCTCTGATCCTCCCCACTTTTTCCTGCCAGTCTGAGCAATGAGCAGATTTCCTGGGCCCCGCATTTTGTCACAGCCTCCTTGGGGGTCATTGGCTTTCGGATCCAGCGGCTGAAGCCTGACTCTCTTCCCTGCAGGTTGGGGTGCTGCCAACTCCCTGCTGTAGCATTTGGCAGGGAGCTCCAAGGATGAGGGGCAAGCAGTGATACTGCAGGTCTACTGAGGTCCTGGCTGCAGGATAGCCTCTTTGGCTGACTTTCATCCAACGGAGAGAAGAAGAACCTCTCTGGCAAAGCACCTCCTCCCTTCAGGTCTCCAAGGGAAGCTATGGCTGCCCCACAGCATTTCTTTCCCTTCCTGCCATCTTGAGAAAAGAAAGTCATCCTAAGTGCTGTGCCCTCACTTAGGAGGGGTGAGGTACTTTTGGTCAAAGCAAGAACAATGAGAAAAATGTAGGTTCATGAGGAGTCTGAGGGTCGCATGGCATTGTTCATGGAATACTTGAAAATGTGTTAGCTGGTATTTCTTTTTTTGCTTTAAAATACTTAAATCAAGAAGTCATATATGCAAGCATTTGCAAAACTAGGCTTTATATGGACTCAAGAACAGCAGGATTCCTTTTAATGTCTGCAGATGTATTTCTTTAGCAAAGATTGAGGTTTGGGCCCAAGCAGGATTTATTTTTCTTGGAATGACACATTTTGTAAATCAATGGGATACAGAATACCATGCAAGCACCTTCTTGGGTTCATACCTATAGGAGAGAGCCTCATTACGTTATTAGATACAGTGTTACTGCAAGATACATCTTAAGAGTGTTCTTCAAAGAGGGTGAAGAGGGTATTATCCTTATTCATGCCTGAACCAAGATTCTCAGACATGACTCATTGAGAAGATAATGGAATGGAAGCTCAGGGAAGAAGACCCTAAGTAAGCCCTGGGAAACCTACTCTTTGTCTCCCAAGAATTAAACGGTCAGGGTTATTAGCAGGTGTGCAGGATGGCCTAGGAGCGCCATCTTGTGGTACGGCTAGCATCACTGTTTTGAGATGGAAACAAAAAGGTTCTGCCCAGGTTCTTTTGTTTTTGTATTTGTTTTGTTTTGCCTTTTTTGCTTTTTTTTGCCAACCAACAGTTAATGATAGTGGCTTTTTTTTTTTTAACATCTAAAGCAGTTCCTGGTGTACTAAGTTAATATTTGTCAAAAGCAACTTTTGAAGGGATTTCTTATTGTGACCAAGGATACTTGCTCTATGTTGTAACCGAAGGCATAGCCAAGGCTCTGTTTGACATTTTGCCTTTCGGCCATGGTCAATCCATAGGCCACTGGATCCACAGTAAGCTAGAAACTCTAAATATAGTCGAAGTGGGCTAAAGTATCCTGGGTTTATCACTTCCCATGCTCCGGAAACTATTCTAGAAGTTGACAACCTCATGACATCTATCCTTCATCACATTTAACTTTATTTTCATTAATAAGATGGGGTTAAAATATTTTTTTTCTAAAGATTTTATCTATTTATTTAACAGATAGAAATCACAAGTAGGCAGAGAGAGAGAGAGAGCAGAGGAAGCAGGCTCCCTGGCTGAGCAGAGAGCCCGATGTGGGGCTCAATCCCAGGACCCTGAGATCATGACCTGAGCTGAAGGCAGAGGCTTTAACCCACTGAGCCACCCAGGCACCCCAGGGTTAAAATATTTTCTGGAGAATCTGAAATACTTTTGAAGTTGTAAACTTAAAAATGTTTGAGGGAACAAGTTTGAGGGAAAATTTTATTTTTCTTTTTAAAAATTGAGGTATAACTAACATACAACATTATAGTAGTTTTAGGTCTACAACATAATGATTTGATATTTTGCATATATTGCAAAATTATCAACACAATAAGTCTAGTTAACACCTGTCATCGTACATTGTCACATAATTTTTTTCTTATCCTGAGCACTTGTAAGATTCACTCTTTTAGCAACTTTCAAATATTTAATACAGTATTAGTAACTATATTTGCTATGCTGTACAATGCATCCTATTACTTTTTATTTTGTAGGTAGAAGTTTTACTTTTTGACCCCCTTCACACATTCCATATCACCCACTCCCTACCTCTGGTAACTACCAACCTGTTTTCTATATCCATGAGCTTGGTTTTTTTAAAACTTTATTTTTATTTTTTAAAAGATTCCACATATAAGTGAGATCATATGATGTTTGTCTTTGATTTATTTCACTTAGCATAATGCCCTCAAGGTCCATCCATGTTGTTGCCAATGGCAAGATATCAACATTTCTTTATTCATTCATCCATTGGTGAGTGCTGAGGTTGGTTCTGTATCTTGGCTACTGTAAATAATGCTGTAATGAACCTGAGGGTTCAGAGATCTTTTCTAGTTAGTGTTTTCCTTTTCTTCAGATAAATACCCAAATGTGGAATTGCTGAATGATATGGTAGTTGTGTTTTTAATTTTTTCAGGAACTTCCATACTGGAAGTTTTTATTGATTAAGCTGAGGCAAAGTAATCTTATGATTTATCTAACAAAGATAGTCTTTTTTTCATTTTTTTTAAAAACAAGGACAGTCTTAATCCATATTAGGTTCATTCTAACATTCTAGTATTTTTGGAATTCAGATAATTTTTAGAGTAGGGGTACCTGGGTGGCTCAGCTGTTTAAGTGTCCGACTCTTTTTTTTTTTTTTATAAAAATTTTTTTTTTAAGATTTTATTTATTTATTTTTCAGAGAGAGCGAGCACAGACAGACAGAGTGGCAGGCAGAGGCAGAGAGAGAAGCAGGCTCCCTGCCGAGCAAGGAGCCCGATGCGGGACTCGATCCCAGGACGCCGGGATCAGGACGTGAGCCGAAGGCAGCCGCTTAACCAACTGAGCCACCCAGGCGTCCCTAAGTGTCCGACTCTTGATTTTGGCTCAGGTCACGATCTCAGGGTGGTAGGATCGCCCATGTCAGGCTCCAGGCTCAGCCCAGAGTCGGCTTGAGATTCTTTCCCTCTGCTCCTCCCACTGCACTGTGTGTGTGCGCGCGCGCGCGCATGCGTGCATGTGCTCATTCTAACATAAATAAATCTTAAAAAATAATTTTTGGAACAAGGACAGGAATAAATATACAAAATAAAGAGTCCATTTAAGAACATTCTTGCCTCCCACGAGGCATTTGGATATTGCTTGTTGGTATGGTGGAGACAGTGTTGGACATTGATTTCTCATTGGAAACGAGACTTCCCTTCTTCCTTCCCAGAGGTCTGGGATGTTAGAGGGCATTGGATTATAAAACATAACAGTCAGTTTAGGACTAGCTCAGGACATGGGACATTTGTTCATTTAACAACAGGGGCCACTTGTCAAGCACTGACAACACTTTGTCACCGCATTCCCAGGGCTTCCTGCCACCTAACTGGTTCCTTGGGTCAGCTCCTCTGTCCCGGCCCTGCTGTCGATTCATTTAGGATAGGAAGTCAAAACCAGCTAGTCCTGTTTCAGCAGCACCATGCAGTGGTTAGTAGACAATAAGAAGACCAGGGGGAACTCTTTTCCCCATATCCTCTTTCCCTTACTCTTGAAGGTTAGCTGTGTTTGGAAGGATGTTGTGCCAGCTCCATTGGAGAAAGCAGCAATCTGTATATGATGTGATCCCCTGGTCTTTCAAAGCAGACTATGAACACCTGGAGAGCAAATATAAAGTCCACACCCTTCTACCTCATATGCAAAGCATTAAGTAAAAATAGGCATTTATGTGATGCTTTTCATGGCAGGAGGCTTTTCTGTAGGGAGGCTGCCTGCGGTGGCCCCATTTTGTTGGTCATGGGGCTTAAAATAAAGAAGAGGGAAGGCCAGAGGAGGCTGGGAGGTTACCTTGTTGTCCTTGCTCTCAGTTCCCCTGCAGGGTGGTCTCACCCTGTCCTTGGTGTCCCCATTGCTGCAGGCCCATGTAACTGCCCTGATGGAGGCTTCAGGAGAGTTCAGTCCATTGAGTGTTGCCGTCCCCATCCCACTCTCCATTCCCACCTCCCCCGCAGAGCTCTGCTGCCCCGCCTGGACGTATTAAGACCTACTTTTTGGGTGACCTGACTTCTGTTGGGATATTAATTTGAAATGAAACTTAAACGCACTGACCCTGTGCGTTCTGGTAATTTCATAGCCCTGTTGGGGAGAGTAATGACTCAGAATGTCACTCGGAGTCCATCTTGCTCCTAAGCCTGACAGGTTTTATTTGGAAGAGCAGCCTCTTAGGGAGAGAGATGCTTTTTTTTTTTTTCTTCTTCTTGCTTAAGGAGCTGACGAACCTTATTTTTAATTCCAGGTGTAAGGAAACAGGAATTAAAAATAGTATTTGACCCAGACACACTGAGCAATAAAAAGTTCTTGCTTTTCTCATGTTGCTGATTACCTGCACCTTGTGAATAAGGAAGAGAAAGTTCTGTTACCTAAAAACAGAAGGAGTGAATAATTCTATTTGGGGAAGTTTGAAATATCAGAGGGATTAGAGTTCTTGCAAAAGGGCAAAAGCTTATACTTTTCATTTTTCTCTTTAATTCATGTGACTTTTGCCTTGAGGCCCTCCTCCCTACTTCCTTCTACCCCCACTAGCTAAATGTTGTGTCGGATCATTTAGAACTTTCTAAATAGGGGAGGAAAAAAAACTATTCCAAGTTTGGCTCCTCTGTCCTTTGAGATTATACCGTCTGTGGAGGAGAATTTATAAAAAGATGGGAGGTTTGGGTTCCTGTTACTTTTGGAAATGGTATTTACCCAGATCACACTGAATCTGCCTCTCGCCCTAGATGGCAGATGCCGATAGGGAGTACTGTCACATGCTGGGAAGGCAGCTGGAGGCTGTGCGAGGACCTCAGGAGACCTCGAGAGACCGCCCCCCGAGGGAGGCTGCCCTGCTCCTCAGGGTGCTGGGCCTAGCCCTTGGCATCCTCCCTGTTGTTCTCAGCCACTTTAAAGGGCCAGTAGCCCATCCACAACATGCAGAGAGGGGCCAACCCGAGAGTTTGAGTGCACCAGCAAGTAGACATCTGCGTAGACATCTGCCCTTTTGCAAAAGCATTTGTCTGTGTCGCTCTTCATCCTCATTCCCCTCCACTCTCCCTGGTTGCTATCTAACCAGCCACGTGGGCCCCTTTCCGGTCCTCAGACACACCCAGCTCATCCCCTTCGTGGCACGGTGCTCTCTAGGTCTTTGCCTGGCTCCCTCTTCCTCACGCAAGCCTGAAGGAAAGGGCACCTTTCCGCATCAACCTTGTCAGTCATTTTTCTGTTTTCTGTCTTCATCGCATTTTCAGTTCCAGGAATGGTCTTAAACGCCTGTAAGAGCAGACTGGCATCACACCCCTCGGGTGTATCTCAGTGCTGCTGCTTACGTGCTGGATTTCTTCTGTGTGCCCTTCCCCATCTGGCTGCTGCTCTCCTCCACCTGGTTCTGGGCCCATCCCTGGGTTTCTCCCCTCAGGCCTGCCCCCTCTACTTGTGGTTGGGCCAGCCTGTTGGGGAGGCAGGAGGAGTGCGGAGGCCATTGTAGAGCCTGGCTTTGTCCGGGGCTTGGTACCTGCACCCCTCTCGGGAAGGCCATACCCCAGCCGAGAGTCCATCAGCTATCCTCTCTGGCTCCTGCACCTGCTCAAATTGGGGTAGACCTGGCCCTCTCTGTACCCTGGGCTTCTGCACTACCCTGCTGGTTTCCTTAAACGCTTCTCCTACCTATGAGAAAAGAACCTTTATTAAACTCTCTCGGAATCACTCAGTTTGAGAATGCCATTTAGTTCCCAAAAGAGGGGTATAACTTACCAGCTATATGAACACGACATAGTTAATTAAAGTCTCTGCCTCAGTTGCTACATCGGTGAAATGCACATACAATGGAACCTTCTTCATAGAGTCGTTGTAGGATTAAATGGGTTAATAAATGCGAATGCTTAGTGTGGTGTCCTGGCACATGGCAAATAACATAACCATTTGCTATTTTAATTGATGTTATTGTAATAATTGTAATTGTTATTTTGTGCTTGTGGACCATGTATTCCCTCCATTGTCCCTGCTAGAAGGCATGGGGGCAGAGGCTGTGTCTTGCTGCCTTCCTGGGTTCTAGAACAGTGCCTGCTCCATAAGGCATTCACATGTGTTTGTGTTTGTATGCTCTCTCTCTCCATAGAAATAGGGATAGATCTGTTTTTAAACTGGCTGTCAGGTAACAACAAAGCTGTATTCCGTAATAAAGTTCAAGTCAACTTGGCATCTGTCAAGTTTATTTATTGTAAAAGTTAAAAATCAGTTACTGATAATAAATGAACTTTAACCGAATCCATAATCTTAAAAACTCTTTAAACACTTTTAAAGTATCAACTTCATGAATTTTAAATTTGTTAATTTTCAATTTAGTAAGAAATGCTTCCCAATTTACCCAAGTTTCCCAATGTCTTTTTTTTTTAATATTTATTTATTTGACAGACAGAGATCACAAGTAGGTAGAGAGGCAGGCAGAGAGAGAGAGGAAGGGAAGCAGGCTCCCTGCTGAGCAGAGAGCCCGATGTGGGGCTCAATCCCAGGACCCTGAGATCATGACCTGAGCCGAGGGCAGAGGCTTAACCTACTGAGCCACCCAGGCACCCCCCAAGTTTCCCAATGTCTTAGTCAAACTTTTTATTTAGTCAGACTCTGGCCACCACCTTGGAAAAAATAAATAAAGCTAAAAGTGTGTTTTCAGGGGGAAGGTTTCTCTTTGGGGTTTAACATAAACCCATCAGTGAGGAAATACAACAACTTAAAAGGTTGCACAAAAACAGACACACAGATCAATGGAACAGAATGGAGAACCCAGAAATGGACCCTCAACTCAATGGTCAACTAATCTTCAGCAAAACAGGAAATAATATCCAATGGGTAAAAGACAGTCTCTTGGGGTGCCTGGGTGGCTCAGTTGGTTAAAGTCTCTGTCTTCAGCTCAGGTCATGATCCCAGGGTCCAAGGATCGAGCCCCGCATCAGGTTCTCTGCTTAGTGGGGAGCCTGCTTCCTCCTCTCTCTCTCTGCCTGCCTCTCTGCTTACTTGTAATCTCTGCTTGTCAAATAAATAAATAAAATCTTTTAAAAATTTCTTAAAAAGAAGACAGTCTCTTTAAGCAAATGGTGTCGGGAAAATTGGACAGCAACATGCAGAAAAATGAAATTGGGCCACTTTCTTACATCATACACAAAAATAAATTCAAAATGGATGCAAGACCTAAATGTGGGACAGGAATCCATCAAAATCCTAGAGAACACAGGCAGCAACCTCTTTGACCTTGGCTGCAGCAACTTCTTTCTAGACACATTGCCAGAAGCAAGGAAAACAAAAGCAAAAATGAACTATTGGGACTCTATCAAGATGAAAGCTTTTGCACAGCAAAACTGAAAGTCAGCTGAAGGAATGGGAGAAGATATTTGCAAATGACATATCAGATAAAAGGCTAGTATCCAAAATCTATGAAGAACTTATCAAACTCAACACCCAAAAAACATAATCCAGTTAAGAAATGGGCAGATGACTTGAATAGATAGTTTTCCAAAGAAGACATGCAGATGGCCCACAGACACATGAAAAGATGCTCAACATCACTCATTATCAGGGAAATACAAGTCAAAACTACAATGAGATACCACCTCCTACCAGTCAGAATGGCTAAAATCAACAGAAGAAATAACAGGTGTTGGCGAGGATGTGGAGAAAGGGGAACCTTCTTGCACTATTGGTGGGAATGTAAACTGGTGCAGTCACTCTGGAAAACAGTGCGGAGGTTCCTCAAAAAGTTAAAAATCGAGCTATCCTATGACCCAGAAATTGCACTACTAGGTATTTACCCAAAGGATACAAAAATACAGATTCCAAGGTGTACATGGAAAGAGCCCAAATATCCATTGACGGATGACTGGATAAAGAGGTGATATCTACATATAGTGGACTACTACTCAGCCATCAAAAAAATGAAATCTTGCCATTTGCAACAACGGGGGTGGAGCTGGAGTGTATTATGCTAGTGAAATAAGTCAGAGAAAGACAGACATCAAATGATCTCTCCCATATGTAGACTTTAAGAAAGAAAACAGATGAACATGTGGGAAGGAGGAAAAGAAAAAGAGAGAGGGAAACAAACCATGAGTGACTCTTAATGGTAGAGAACAAACAGGGTTGATGGAGGGAGGTGGGCAGGAGCTGGGCTAGATCGGTGATGGGCATTCAGGAGGGCACTAGCAATGAGCACTGCGTGTTGTACATAAGTGAAGAATCCCTAAATTCTAGTCCTGAAACCAGTATTGCACCGTGTTAACTAAAATTTTAAAAAGTAATACAATAAAAATTAGCTGAATTGCATATTTTCAGAGAAGGGGCACCTAGCTGGCTCAGTAAGAAGAGCATGCAACTTTTGATCTTGAGGTCGTGAGTTCAAGCCCCACATTGGTGGAGAGAGTACTTACAAATAAATACATGACTAAACTTTAAAACCCCAGACACACAAATTTTCAGAGGTTTTGATTGCTTTTGTGTCCTTTGAGTGTCTTGGTATCACTTAATGGCAGTGGCAATTGGATTATTCAGTAAATGTACCAAATCAATCCTTAAAATTTTGGGGGCTCAAAAGCCCTCTTGGTATTTAGCAGGAGAAATAAGGCTTTCTGCAGCTGTGGTTTTTGTCTAGAGCATTTACTGGACTGTGGATTGTGCGTGGGGAGAGGGGAAGGAGGGTGAAGAGGACTTGACATGAAAGAAATAGGAACCACACAGTTCTCTCTTCCAGCACTTTACGGTCTTGCCCTATATGTGCAAAAGAAAAAGGCTTGAGGCCATTGAGAGATGAGATGAATATATAACATATATTCATATGTATATATGTCCTTCATATAGAAATTCAGTCCGTTTGTACAAGGGGACTGCAAAAAACCAGTACCTTATATTTGTTGATTTTTTCTGGGGAGTTTATCTTTTTTTTTATTTTTTTTATTTTTATTTTATTTTATTTTTTTTTAACTTTATTTAAGCTTTATTTAAACATATAATGTAACCCCACCACCCTCTCCCAACCCCTCTTCCCCCCACCCCCCTCAGTTTGTTTTATGACATTAAGAGTCTCTTTTGGTTTGTCTCCCTCCCGATCCCATCTTCTTTCATTTTTACTTTTCCTACCACCTTAACTCCCACCCCCGTTGCATCTCCACTTCCTCATATCAGGGAGATCATGTGGTAGTTGTCTTTCTCCAGTTGACTTATTTCGTTAAGCATAATACGCTCTAGTTCCATCCATGTCATCGCAAATGGTAAGATTTCATTTCTTTTGATGGCTGCATAGTATTCCATTGTATATATATACCACCTCTTCGTTATCCATTCATCTGTTGATGGACATCTAGGTTCTTTCCATAACTTGGCTATTGTGGACATTGCTGCTATAAACATTCGGGTACACGTGCCCCTTTGGATCACTACGTTTGTATCTTTAGGATAGATACCCAGTAGTGCAATTGCTGGGTCATAAGGTAGCTCTATTTTCAATTTTTTGAGGAACCTCCATGCTGTTTTCCAGAGTGGTTGCACCAGCTTGCATTCTCTGGGGAGTTTATCTTAGGAAACATCATGTAGCCTGTGGTAGCAACACTGGTCCGTGGTCCCACAGCAGTCAGTGCTCTGTTGCACCAGGTTCAAAGAAACTCTGGGACGGCTTCTAGTGAAGACAAATCAACAAATTTCGTCCCCACAGTGGTCTCTTCAGCAGGATTTCTGTCTGACAGAAGGGGAGGCCGGCCCTGAAAGCTTGCTCTGGTGGGATTTAGCGAAGCTGGGTAATGCAACAGCTCCAGAACGAGCCTTCTCAGGTTCCCGTCCCAGTGCCGTCTCCTACTGTCTGTGCCTCTGCTTCCTCATCTGGAGAAGGGGGTGAGAGTGGCCCTCCCTCACAGGGTTGGGAGGATTAAATGAATTAATAATATGTCAGAGAGAGTTCCGTGCTCGCTGGTATTATTTGACCTGGTTATTAATCTTTGAACAGAAATACCAAAACCTTCTGAAGGTGCAAAGATGGAAGGTCCATTGAGCTCATTGATGAGACCAAATTCATTAAGTGAAAAAAACGCTTAGATTTTTAAAATTTTCTATAATGAAAAATGAGGTTTAAAAATTTTTTTAATTAAAAAAATCATTTTATTTCAGTTAATTAACATAAAATATGATTGTTTCAGAGGTACGGGTCTGTGGAAAAATGAAGTTTCATCAATGCATCTCAGTAGTGTGTGATTAAACAAACCCTAGTCTTTATTTGTGGTCCCTGTAGCATTTGTAATTCATTACAGCATTCTTTTTTTTAAAAAAATATTTTATTTATTTGACAGAGATCACAAGTGAGCAGAGAGTAGGCAGAGAGAGAGGAAGGGAAGCAGGCTCCCTGCAGAGCAGAGAGCCCGATGAGGGGCTCGATCCCAGGATCCTGGGATCAGGACCTGAGCTGAAGGCAGAGGCTTTAACCAACTGAGCCACCCAGGCGCCCCTCATTACAGCATTCTTAAAATCACGACCCGCTGAGTTAGAGGTGCCATCTTTAGGCGTTGATGGATTAAATTAGTTGCAAGTTTAACAAGTCAGTTGTTGGTCCCTGAGGGCTTCAAAGTACTCGGGCCCAGGGAGCCTTACGGGAAAGAAGGGTAAACTGAGCATGGGGAAAGCTGGCTTCTGCCCCTTGCTGGCAGTGTGGTCTGGGTCCGACCTTTCCCTCCTTCGGCTTATTCCTTAAATGTGATGAAGATACCGGACTAGTGGAAAGAGGATCCCTTCCAGCTCTCACAGTGTTTGGATCTATATTTTGAAACCATCTGCTGGGCAGTTTGAACAGAATGACTTGAAAAATCAGACTTGGTCGTGGGCCTCCCATTCCATTTTCTTCTCCTGTCTTTGCCTCATTTTCTGCACCTTGAGGGATGCGGGTGCTTGAATAAAGGCTGTGCTGCACTCTGCTCTTTCCTGCTCATGAAATGGAGGAGCTGGACCTCCCCTAGATAAAGCATGGCTCAGGGTACAAAGCTTTAAGCCCCTGGCTTTGCAAGACCATCTTCACATGGTTTACCTTTTAGACAGCTGGATTTTGATAGAAAGGACAGATTTTTAGTAATGGAGGGAAATAGCCATTTTTAAAAATGGATGGTTATTGAGCATTCTTTTCTTTACCTATGACCTTGTTCTCTGCCGTTAGCCTCTTGTCTTCTTCAGGGTTTCCCATTCTCCATGGACTCTCCTCTAGTCCCTGGAAGGCTGGCAGGGCTGAAACCTGAGGATGGGGAGCCACCAGGAAGGGCGGGTTGGAGGTAACAAGACCAGTAAGGAGACCTGGTCTTATCTGTGAGCTGTCTCCTGCCCCTTCCCTTTGGGAAAGCGCTTGATCGTCTCCCTCAGGTTAGGCGGTCCTGGAGGCCAAATGACACACCTGTCTATAGTGGGAGGTCAGGAGGAAATCTCTTACCCTGCGTCCCCTCTCATCCTCACTGTCTGATGTTTCCAGTTTCTGGAATGTCCTCCTACCATCCTGAAATGCACGTCCCATGTAACATAGGGCTGCAGTTTAAGTCACAGTTCACCCTTAGACTTTTATCCTGTCCTTCCTTCATTACCACGATACCTTAGACTCATTATGTGCTTGGATTTAATCATTTGTGAAGTGTCCTTGATGGGGTGACCATCTTGGGGCCTTGGCGGTCCAGCACATGGGAGGGATATTAGTTGATAAAACCGAGACAGTTCCAAGGCTGACCAGGGTGGTTGGTTATCCTTTCTTTAGGTTCTCTTTTTCTTTCTGGCAGTGGGTTTCTCAATACATAGTAATTTCTTCATCTTTAAATATCTTGGTACCCTGTGGTGATACCTTCCTGGTTCCTGGGGACTGCTACACCCTTGTCTTCCCTCGTTGTTCCCTCGTTGGGCCCAGACCTGAGGCCTTGTGGTGAATGAGCCATCTTCCCCAGACGTTGTTCAACCCCAGTCTCAATCCCACAAGTTGCCTCTGAAAGAAAATGAGGCATCTTGAACTTAAACTTGGGTTTCAAGGGTCTCTATCCTTTTCTGTGATTTCCTTTTTACCATGATATGTTCCTTTGCTGTCATGTGACCAATACAGTTTCTCTCCTCCGCCATAATCTCTCCCTCCCAGATGGAATGTCCTCTCCCAAACAACTTGGAATTTTCTCCTTCAAGACTGCTTAGTACCATCCTCTCTGAACAAGCAGCTTCCCTGGCTTTCCATCTCTAGCCCTCATAGGTGCGTTTTTATGTATTTATTCTTTTCTTGCTGTTATACCCACTTGTTTGAGTTCCCCGTTGCTTATTAGAGTTTAAGCACCAAATTCAGGGATCTGCTTTTTTCCTATGACTCCCCCAAAGCTCCCTGCAAGCTGTTCAACATGTGGTTACGCATGAAATATTTTTGACCAACATATTGCTTATTTGGTCTCAGTCTTGGTCAGATGCCAAGGAGATCCAATTAAAATAATACTCTATAAAAAGACAAATAGAAATGATCTGGTTATCTGTATTGCATCATGGTCATGAAATGATCGCAATGATATCCGGAAATTACATGTGTTACATATTGAGAGGGTCGGTTACAGTGAGGCTGATCTGTAGACCACGGGCCACCATTGAACCGGTCAGGGGAAGGGGGGCGGCCATGAGGCTGGGTGTTCTGCGTTAGAAGAAGCGTCGCCGGGTGTCAGGAGAATATGCGTTGACTCAGGCCAGGCACATGTGAATCTGAGCCACAACGAAGTGCTTGTCCATTACCATTTATACGTTTTGGTTGGCTTTAATTTTGTAATGCAGGTTTTCTGGTGGTGCTCTCTGATCATCTGAAGATTTTCATAACAGTTAACCTATCAGTAACTGTTTGGTTCAGCATTTGCCATAGGAATCCCTTAAATTCCCTGGCTTACCTGTTTTTTGTTTTTGGTTTTTTTTTTACATTTAAAGGGGATCATGTGCCACACCCTCATGTGCCCTTCCCTCATGCCCTCACTTAGCTCAGAGGACCTATTTCTTATAATTGCACTGGTGGGGCAGGGAGGATCCAAAATTTGGATCATTGATCATTGATGTCAAAACTGGTGATGCCCCATTGATGATGCATGAAGAGAAAGGAATTAATCACTCACACATGGTGGTCTCTGGAGGAGCAGGCAAGCTCCCAGGCAGGTCTGAAAATGGCTTACGAGAGCAGAGAGGGGCAACCAGCTTTGGCTTTTACGGTGGTTAGGGGTTTGGGCTGAGGTGCGATGCGTGCTTTGGGCTTCTCAGCAGAGCCAAAGGAGACAGCACGTGGCTTTCCTACCTGCTTTACCTGAGGTGGGTCAAGAGGGACAGGAGGAGGCATGGGACTTGAAAGCTGTCAGCACCCAAACACCAAAAATGGAGGCAGCTCCTTTATTACAGCTCTTCTTAGAGAGGCTTTCTCTGATCACCACTTGGCACTACCTGATTTTATATTAAAAATTTATCTGATTGTTGTTTCCCCCACTAGACATAAGGCCTTTGTCTGATTTGCTCAGTGCCCAACTCCTAGGGACAAGAATTGTGCCAAGCAGTGGGCAGCTTTCAATATGTCTCTGCTGAAAGCAGGCTGTGGTGTGGACACATCCCACCCCTGGTGACTGGCCGCATCCCTGACCCTCCCTCTATGGCATTCTTCTTTATTCCTGCCTGTCTGTGGCTCCCAACTCATTAAGTGACTTCTCCCTTCCCTCCTCAAGTTCATCTACGTGGACATCATTGTCACAGTGACATGTGTTTCCCTAATGATTTGGAGAAGTGATTCATCTTGGGATTAGCATTATCCTCTGTGTCTTCTGGTGGTTAAGAGTCTACACTTTGGGATGAGATATATTTGGGCTTATCTCTGGACTGCTTAATAATTGCATAACTTTGGGACGCCTGGGTGGCTCAGTTGGTTAAGCGGCTGCCTTCAGCTCAGGTCATGATCCCAGCGTCCTGGGATCGAGTCCCACATCGGGCTCCTTGCTCAGCAGTGAGCCTGCTTCTCCCTCTGCCTCTGCCTGCCACTCTGTCTGCCTGTGCTCGCTCCTGCGCTCTCTCTCTATGTGACAAATAAATAAAATCTTAAAAAAAAAAAATAATTGCATAACTTTGACAGTTGTGAAACTCAACAATTCTGTGTTCTTTTTCTCACATATAACATAGAGACCAAAATAGAAGTTAGCTCTTACGCTGGGTTTGAGGCTTAAATGAGTTAATCCATGGAAGCTCATTATAGTGCCTGGCATATGGAAAATACTTGGTAAATATTAATGATTATAATTATTGGTCTTATTTGTTCATTCAATTCCTAGGTATCGAGAGATTACTATAAGACAGGCACCATTTTAGGGGTTCCTGGGTGGCTCAGTCAGTTAAGCATCTGACTCTTGATTTCAGCTCAGGTCTTGATCTCAGGGTTATGCATTCAAAGAAAAAAAAGAGAGAGAGAGAGAGAAAAGAAAAGAAAAAGGTACCATTCTAGGTGCTGGGGATCAGCAGGGAATAAGCAAAATGGACCTAAATCCCTGCCCTCATGGAATTTAAATCCCAGCAGGAAAGACTGAAAATAAGTTAAATAGGAAAAACACAAACTATGTTAGAGTGTGGGAAATACAACGAAGAAAAATAAAGTCAAAAAAGCGTTGCAGTTTTATATAGTGTTGTTAGGAAAAGACTTCGGTAAGATGATATTTAAGTAAAGACCCAAAGGAGATGAGAGAAGAAGGCCAATGATTAAATAGGAAAAGGGTACTCGAAACAAAGGTGGTAGCAAGTGCAAAGGCCCTACAGCAGAATTGTGCCTGGTGTGTTTGAGGAGCAAAAAGGGCAAGAAGCATGTGATCTAAAAAGTCACAGGGAGCCAACTCTTGTTGTGCCCTGCCTTTTGCTCCAAGTGAGAAGGGAAGTTCTTGGGAAGTTGGGAGCAGCGGGTTACATGTTCTCTGGTATGGGTTTAACAGGATTTCTCAGGCTCCTGATTTGAGATTAGGTTTAAGGGGAGAAGAAAAGGGCAGAAGCAGAGACACCAGTCAGGTGGCTGTAGCAATAATTCAGGTAGGAGATGACGGTGGCTTGGACTGGGGAGGTAGAGGAGGTGAGAAGTGGCTGTATTCTGAATATATTTTGAAGGTAAAGTCAATAGGATTTGCCAATGATTGATTGAATGTGGGGAGTGAGAAAAAGGAGTCTTATTTTTGATGACTGAAGGTTTTGGCCTGAGCAAGTGGAAGGATGGGGTTGCCCTTTTTGGAAGATTAGGAGCACAGCAGTTTTGGTTGGGGAAGGGAGTATATCAGGAACTTTGTTTTGGACATGTTAAATGGGGGATGCCTATTAAAAATCCAAAGTTGTTATGTGAGTCTGGCATTCGGGGGAAGGTTAAGAATAGATATATACATTTCGGAGGCATTATATATGGCACCAACCTCAGGTACCAGTTGGCCCACCTTTCTTGTCTGCCACTAGGCAGTCCATGTGAGCTCAAACTCACCTCAAGTGCAAAGTGCCTGTCTTTCCACTTTCTGTTGCTTGGCGTTCTCTGAATTTCATTGCAGCCCAGAAGTGCAAGGAAGTTAACGCCTCCAAGGTAACCCTCCATCCGTGGGAAGTGAAGCAAGTCGATAAATGCTTTAGGATTCTAGGGGAGGGTGGGTTCTGTACACTTCTCAGGAGGCCCAGTAGAATCCCCGCCAGAACAATGACTCTGAAAATGCACGTTATATTGGCTTTTCCTTACCCTTTCTCTTATTCTCCCTACTCCCTCAGCTCCTAATTAATGGGATCATGTTTTTAGATAACCTCCCTGCACCCAAGTCCTTGGCTCAGGCTCTGCTTTCAGATGAACTTTGAAAACTAAGACATCGGTTTGTAAAAAGTATTTAAAACCATGAAACTGGATGATGAGATCTTCCAGACTGAGTGTAGACAGGAAGAGAAGAGGTGTGGAAACTGAGCCTTGGGGCATTCCAGCATTTAGAGCAGTGATCCTCAGTCCTGGGAGAACATCTAAATTGCCTGGGGGTGATCCAAAAGCCCACCCACACCTGGGCATGGGGTGCGGGGGGCTCCCCTGAATAATTAAATCAGGATCACTAGCAGCTCCGGCATCTATTTCCCTCCTTTAAAAGCTTCCCGGGTGATTCCAATCCACCGGGAGGGTTGAGAGCCCCTGGTTTAGAGGTTGGGGAGGTGAGGATCCAGCAAAGGAGACTAAGGAGTGGTCAGGAAAGTGGGGGAGATGCCTGGAAGCAAAAGGAAGAAAGCATTCCAAGGAGAAAGGAATGGTATTGTGTCAAATGCTCTCAGTGGGTCAAGTTAGATGAGCCCGAGATTCA
>RCUC01128745.1:0-16861 GCA_003697995.1 Taxidea taxus jeffersonii | reverse complement strand
ACACACACACACACACACACACACACACATTCAATTGTATATGTAAACCACATTGTCTCTTTCCATTCATAACTGCCAACAGACAGTTGGGTTGTTTCCATATTTTGGCTGTTGTGAATAAAGCAAATCAGGCTCTTTCATATATTTGGTGAGAATGTAAATTGCCATTACCTTTTTGGCGCGTAATTTGGCAATTAAAATTCTAAATGTTTAAGACCAATTTTTTTAAATTAAAAAATGGAAATTTAAAAGAAGAGTGAAGGAAAGACTAGGAAATACAACCATCTTGAAAAGAAAAAGTAGAGACGAAATACTCCTCGGTAATGGGTTGGTCGGACGCACTGTGGTTTACCCACACCGCGGAACATTGTGTAGAAGTATGTGAAGCAGTAGCACCAGAAAGTGTAATTTGGTGGCAAAGAGGTGCAAAAAGCTGCGTATAGAATGCTACCACCTGTGCAAGAGGCAAAAAAGGAAGGAAAAAAGGAGGTATATTTCTGAAAGATACGTTTGAAAAACTTGGAATACTAACTGCCTCTAGACAAGGACACTAGGAGCCAGGCACACTGGGAAAAAAGAGATGCATACATCTTGAAATTTAAAAAACATTAATTTAATAGCCATTCACACAAGTAAGTACAGTTAATTATGAAATACAATGAAACAAAAAAGAGAGGATGTGGCGCCAAGTGAACATATTACCAGGGGAGAGAAATTCTAGAAGAAAGAACAACCAGAATGATATCAAAAATAATTTTAGAAGCCTCTGATTCCTATTTTTTACTATGATTCACCAACTGAGGCTACAGGGACTAACATTACTCTGTACTGACTTACAGCATGGCTTGGGTCTTAATGATGGGTTTGGAAACTGGGTTTCTAGCTTTGAATTGCCCCTAGTGGGGCGATGGGAGATGAGGTATTCCTCCTGCATTTTTTCTTGTAATCACGCTGTCATCAGCCCCTCCAGGACCAAGTTCTTCCCAGATGTTCAGAACTTTATCACGAGGGGGAAAACCTAATGAGGGAACTTGCGTACACCTTGCTTTAGTGCACTGATCACGTCTGAAATCCCTCAAGATCCAGACTTCTGGGAACCCTTTCTTCCCCTGGGAGATGTGTGCTCAATGATCTTAGCTAGCCATCAGGCAAATGCAGCTCAGAGAATGCTTTCTGGAGCAAATACAGGGTGAGTGGCTTGTCAGGCTTGAATTCATTCCAAAGTGACTTCCCATTTTGAATAGTTCTGCTATTGTGGGAATCCAAGATTATCTTCATTACCCCCAGGTGATTAAAGAGTTAGTGAACATTTAAGGCATAGACGATATTTTTTTTTCCATCCTCTCATACATGTCTGACTCCTCTCTGAAATAAAAATTGAATGTGAGATGGGGCACCTTAGTGGCTTGGTTGGTTAAACGTCTGCCTTTGGTTCAGGTCATGATCCCAGGGTCCTGGAATCAAGCCTGCATTGGGCTCCCTGCTCAGTGGGGAGACTGCTTCTCCCTCTCCCTCTGTCTGTCACTCACTCCCCCTGCTTGAGCTCTCTCTCTCTGTCAAATAAATAAAATCTTTTTTAAAAAATTAGATGTGGGGCACCTGGGTGGCTCAGTGGGTTAAGCCTCTGCCTTCAGCTCAGGTCATGATCCCAGGGTCCTGGGATCGAGCCCTGCATCACGCTCTCTGCTTGGCGGGGAGCCCGCTTTTCCCTCTCTCTGCCTGCTGCTCTCCCTACTTGTGATCTCTCCCACTCTGTCAAATAAATAAATAAAATTTTTAAAAAAATATTAGATGTGAGGATCCAGAATTTAACCTCACACCATTGTCCTCCCTTTGTTTGTTCTTTAGTTTTTTCACCTCCCATTGGAGTCAGATGAGGACAGATGACAGAATCAAGAAAACTGAATCCCGAGCTAGCAGTGTGAGAAGCTGAAAACCAATCTAATTTATACCACAGAATCCTAAACGTTTCAGAATAAGAAGTATCAGTCAGGAGACTGGAAGATTCTTCCCTGCAAATCTGACGAGCCCAAGAGGAAATACCTCAAGATTCTGACATGGGGGCTCTGCAGCAAAGAGCTCACCCAGATCACCATACAGTGAGGCTCAGCGTCTACAACTCCACTCCTGCTCTTAGAAGCTCTGATCAGCATTTTAGATGCCCATTCTTAATCGCCACCATTCAAGTATGACCAGACATCAGAGGAAAACATTGTTATGAAACACAAAGACAAACAAACAAATGAGCCAAACAAACAAAAATCCCCCAAAGCATAAAAAATGTAACTTGGTAGAAACAGCAGTTATGTAGACAGAAGAAAACACAAGAAAATTATCAATATTACCTTCAGAGAAATGAGAGAAGAGATTACAATCATAAAACAAGAACGGATGTGTGTTTCGACAACGAATATTCAGAGGACAAACTTAAAAGGAGCTCTTGAGAATTAAAAACATAAACGCAACACTGAAAAGCCAAGCTATTAAAGCTGGAGAATGACATCAAGAAAAACTCTCAGAAAGTTGAGCAAAAAGTGAAGGAGATTTGAGAAAGGAATGAAAAGAAAAATTAAATAGAGAATCAATCCGAAAGATCCAATATCCAAATAATAGAAGAGAGCGAGGGGTGGGGGGAAACCCAGAGAAGATAATAATTAGTAAAATAATCCAAGAAAACTTCCAAAATTAATTGATATACTTAATGGATCCTCTAGCTGCCTAGCACAATGAATGAAGACAGACCCACTTTAGGCACGTTGTTGTGGAATTTCACAAGATGGGGTGAAAAGAAAAGTTTGTTCAAGGTTCCAGAGAGAAAATACAGGTGATTAGGGAGGAGTAGACCTTCTCAATGCTAACAAGGAAGCTAGAAGACAATGAAGCATTGTTTTCCAAATGCTGAAGAAAACTTATCTTCCGAAAAGAATTCTAGATTCAGATAAACAATCATCAAAAATGAATGTAAAATTCACTTTAAGATATCAAGATATTGTTGACTTCCTTTCTTGTACCCTTCTTCTTCCAAAAAACTCTCGAAAATAGTGTTCTTACACACCATGAAGAGAACATGGGATACAGGAAAGTAAGCCAACCTAGGAGAGAGGTGAATGGAAAACCTAAGACAGTGATAGAGATCCCAGGAGAACAGATTTCTCCCACTGAAGAGGACAGCCAGTTCCAGCTGGACCAATAAGATCCAAGGACCAGACACTCTTAGCACTGTCATCACCTGGATTTCTTCTGCCATTATATCATCTTTTTAACCTAAAGACAGAGCACCTAGGTAAGCCTCATCCAGATTCTGCACTGGTCATGTGTGAATCAAATTCCAGTTCTCCCTTCCATGCTACTTCTAGGGCCAACTGAAGACATTCGTTTCACCCCTTGGAAGTCTTCTAGAATCCAGAGCATTAGAGAGAAACTGTAAGTGCTTAGAAGCAAAACAGAGCATGTTTATCTACTGGACATCCTTTATATATCCCATACTACAGCCCTAAGATTCCCTGGCTCCAAAGCCTATAGACTTCAGGACATGTTTATGGTCTTGTCCATTGACTTCTCCTAGATGGTTCAGCTGAACTCTTAAGAAAGCTACAGGAGGATCATGACCCAGAGGCTGACCACCTTCCCTCCTGGGAGCCTTCATAATAGTGGCAACACTGTCCTTTTCTCACACAGTGAGATTTGCTTGACACTCAAGTTTCTTCCCCAGAGGAAGCAATATTATGTTTAGGGATGCACACATAGGTTGAAAGGAAAGCTAAGGAAATAGTTAATACTATTGAGAGGGAAAGAAAGGCATGCAAATTGGGGAAGAGCACATAGGAGATTTTTAAGTACCAATAATGGTTTTGGTTTTTTTACCTATATGGTGAGCTCATAAGTGTTTATATTATTGTGGTTATTAATAAACATAATGTGTTTTACACCCTCCTTTCTGGGTACTTAGTACACACACACACACACACACACACACACAACTACACAGAGGGGGAAAAGTCCATAATCCCAACACCTAGATTCAATGAGTGTTAAACTTAGTATGTCCCATCATCTATTTTCTGTGCATTTTACATCACTGAGATCATATGGCACATATTTTCAATACATGCCTTTCTTGAGAGGCTGTATAACATAAGCATCTTATGTTTTTAAATGCTTTGCATATTATCATTTTAGGGATCATTGTAATTGTGTGTATTGAGCCTCTCCCTTGTTTCAAAAACCATAGCTCTTGGGAATGACACACTCTGAATCTCTGTACTAGTGGAAGCTTGTTCCCTGAAAGCTCGTACCCTGAAAACGCTAGCAGAATAATCTAGACTGTCTTCCCACTGCCCAATCACCTCATCAAAACACACCCTTCTTCAAGGCCCTGCTCAGATCTCTCCACCTCCAGGAAGCCTCACTACCATCCAGGGAAACCTCCTTCTTGAACCTTCCAGGCTTC
This sequence comes from Taxidea taxus jeffersonii, assembly GCA_003697995.1. Lineage (NCBI taxonomy): Eukaryota > Metazoa > Chordata > Mammalia > Carnivora > Mustelidae > Taxidea > Taxidea taxus. The sequence goes on along the minus strand of RCUC01128745.1, from coordinate 12,411 downwards.
TCTCTCTTCTGCCTCTTTTTATAGCTATTTGTGTTCATTTCCTTTCTCCCCTTGTACACTATAAGTCCCCGGGGAAAGAGACCCCTCTCCAGGGGGCCTGGAAAATACTAAGTACTCCATAAATGATAAGCGAATAATTGAAAGACTATTTTTTTATTCTTTGCTTTAATATCCTGCATTACCAATAGTGTTTATCTATATAATTAAGTCACTTACGGGCTTTCACCCAAATTGAAGGTTCTCAGATGGAAACACATTCTGTTTACGCATAATTGCCACATTCAGAAATCAGGAACATGACCCCCCCCCCCCCGCCGCTGTCTCTAATATTAGATTTGGTAGTTGCTTTGAGGGTTGGATTAAGGAATGTTCAAGATCTAAAGATAACAATTTATGTTTATTGACGGCCTAGTGTGCGACAAACACCAGCCTAAACGGTTCGTATACATCTGTGACTTAATTCTCACAGAAGCGCCATGAGATCACAGCTATTTCGTGTCCTCATTCTACACCTGAAGAAACAGAGATACTTGTGCAGGGTCAACTAGGTTGTACATGGAGGAATTAGGACTCCAACCCAGACCTACCTGCGTCTCATACTCCTCACTTCTAGGCAAAATGGTCTCCTCAGAAATAAAGTTATCATAAGATCTAAATCCTGATCTCCAACTCTCAATTCCTTATTGCAAAATGAGATCTCCATCAAATGGCTAGCACTCGTGAATATATATTTATATCGAAAGGTACAAAAGAATGGCAGGTAATGATTAAGAGAGCTATAAGAAGGAAATCTGTTATTTTACCACCTAACAAATATTACTGTTTTGGAAGACTCTTCTCCAGCCCTTTTCCCTATATATACCTTTAAAGGGGTGTGTATCCTCAGACAATTGCATATGTGCTTTAAAAAAAAAAAAGATTTCTTTATTTATTGAGGGTGGGTACAGAGGGAAAGGGAGAGAGAAACTGAGGAAGACTCTGCACTGGGCATGAAGAAGCCCTCTAAGGGGCATGGTCTCATGACCCTGAGATCATGATCTGAGCGGAAATCAAGAGTTCGATGCTCAACTGCCTGCACCACCCAGGCGCCCAAGCTGTGTATGTGCTTTTAAGCAGAGGAGTCTGTTTAGTGGGAAAGACCAGAGTGGCACCAAACACAAACATCTGCTCTCCTGCAGCTCTGCTGGGGCTCATCTTGCATCGGGTGGAAACCTGGGAACAGGACACAGCTAAAGTGTAATTAACAGGGAGTTGATTTCCAGCATGCTCAAGGAGAACCAGCATGTAGTACAGAAACTCCTGGGTGAGAAGAGGTGGCAGAGTATCATATGTTATGTCTCTAGCTGGTGAATGTGTAGCAAAAAATGTAATTTACTAAGAAATGTTAAACTTCAGCTGCAGTCTTAATTCTTTAAAAATTTTGCTTTATTTGAGTAGAGTTGCCATGTAATGTTATGTTAGTTTTAGGTGTACAACATAGTGATTCAACTTTTCTACATGTTATGCTGTGTTCACAAGTGTTACCATACAACGCTATTTCAATACCATTGACTATATTCCCTTTGCCATGCCTTTTTTTCCCATGACTTACTCATTCCATACCCGGACATTTGTATCTCCCACTCCTCCTCACTCATTTTGCCCATCCCTTACTCTCCTCCCCTCTGACAACCCTCAGTTTTTTCTCTGTACTTATAAGTTTGATTCTGTTTTTTGTTTTGTTTTTTACATTCCACATATGAGTGAAACCACACGGCATTTGTTTTTCTTGGTATGACTTATTTCACTCAGTATAATACACTCTGGATCCATCCACGGCGTTGCAAATGGCACAGTTTCATCCTTTTATATTGCTTCATAATGTTCCTGTGTGTGTGTGTGTGTGTGTGTGACATCTTTTTAAGTTTATTTGTCTACCGATGGATACTTGGGTTGCTTCCATATCTTGACTATTGTAAATATTGCTGCAAGAAACATAGGGATGCATATATCTGTTCAAATCAGTGTTTTTGTTTTCTTGGAGTAAATACCCAGTAGTGGAATTACTGGATCATATGATATTTCTATTTTTAATTTTTTAAGGAACCTCCATACTATTTTCTACAGTGGCTGTACCAATTTACATTCCCACAAACAGTGCACACGTGTTCTTTTTTCTCCATATCCTCACCAACACTTGCTATTTCTTGTTTTTTTGATGTTTTTTAATTAATTCTTAATTGTTTAATTATTGGAAGTCCATTTTTCTGGGAAAGACACCAGGCAAACATTTGTTGTCCCCCTTTCTTCCCATTCCCCCCTCCTCTCTCTTCTTCCCTCTGCTGTCTCTCTCTCTCCTTCTAGTAGGCAGACTGATGGGCTCTAAAAATGTTCATACCTGAATCCCTGGAACCTGTGAATATGTTACGTTATAAGGCAAATTTGCACTGTGATTAAGGATATACACCTTGATATAGGGAGATTATCCTGGATTATCCAGATGAACCCAACCTAATCACATGAATCCTTAATAGGAGAGAAACCTTGCCAACAGTGGTCAGAGTGAGACTTGACTACGGAAGAAAGGTCAGAGAGAGAACCAGTGAGGTGGCAGCTGAGAAAGTCATAATTCCCTGTCATTGGGGAATTCGAAGATAGAGGAAAGATAGAAATCATGGGGCGCCTGGGTGGCTCAGTGGGTTAAAGCCAGGGTTCTGGGATCGAGCTCCGTATTAGGCTCTCTGCTCAGCAGGGAGCCTGCTTCCTCCTCTTTCTCTCTGCCTGCCTCTCTGCCTACTTATGATCTCTCTCTCTGTCAAATAAATAAAATCTTAAAAAAAAAAAAAAAGGAAGAAAGATAGAAATCAAGCAAGAGTCACATGCTCCGCCAACTAAGCCAGGCAGGCAGCCCTGATGGAGACTCTTTCACACACAATGATCTCATTTAAATCTTAGAACAATGATCCAGAGAAATTGGTATCATTATTCTCATTGATAGATGAGAAAACCAAGCCTGCAAAGTTAAAGAACTTCTACAAATGGCAAGTAAGTGGTATATGCCAGGCTTGAATCCAGGTCTATCTGGCTCCAAAAGCATGTAATAAACTGTTCACGTTGTAAGGTGGCTTACGTTTTACAAAGCACCTTTACCATATATTATCTTACTGCTTCCAACACGTTTATGAGATAGGGGGTACCTGGGTGGCTCAGTGGGTTAAGCCTCTGCCTTCGGCTCAGGTCATGATCTCAGGGTCCTGGGATCGAGCCCCACACTGGGCTCTCTGCTCAGTGAGGAGCCTGCTTCCCCCCCCCTCCTCTGTCGACCTGTGATCTCTTTCTCTGTGTAAAATAAAAATAATTTTTTAAATGTGGGGGAAACGTTTATGAAATAGGCATTATTATACTCATTTTACCAGGGAAAACGCAAATTCAACTTACTTGCCCAAGTCAGAAAGTTCCTAAGTGACAGAAACAGAACTGAACCCAAATCATCTGACTCTAGATCCTATTCCTTTTCCACTCTTCCCTGTTTGTATTAATCTCTAAATTCTGCACACAGATCCACCTGCTCTCTATGCGGGTGTGAGACCCTGATGAAGACACGTGTGAGAAGACAGAGGGAGGCAAATGGTACTGTTAAGTTTGAAGCTTACGCCAGGTGAAAACTGATTTGTTAGACTTGTGTTTACTCTTGAGCTCTCTGTTATAGTCACTTGTTTGATCTGGAGCCAACAGTGTCGTAATTATCCTCGAGTGTCATGTGAGGCATATCTTGCACATTTCTTACATTTGGAACAAGCCCCACTTTGTTCAACATTTTGACTTTATAATGATGCTCATCAAACCTCATGGTCTAACTAGTCACCTTTTACAACAGAAAAGACAGGTCCCTGACTAATCATGATGCTGCAAGCTCTTCTTCCCTTCCAATAAGTCCTCTTTGGCCTCCGGGGATTGCACAAACGTCAAATCAGACCTGGGTCAAGAGAGATTTGATGCTTATCACAGTTACTTAAGATTGGTGGGGATAAGGGCAGGTGTCTATGAAAATCTCTTAAGGGTGGTGATCAATCTTTTTACTCATTTATGCATCTTTTATAGTATCTAGGGCCAGGCCTGGTTCGTAGCATCCACTGAGTGAGTGAAGGAATGAAAGCTCCAAAAATACCAAGACTCTGTAAAAGCTCAGAATGCAGAAGCACTGAAAGCACAAAGGAAGTGAGTGCAGAGAGCTGATGAAGAAGATTATACAGGACCACAGGCATGAGGCTCACCACTGACCATGAACTAACCTCCAGCAAGTGTGAAGACTAAACTTGACATTTCATGTAGTGGACTATACAGATCTACCTCTGCCACCAGAAATGTGGCCTTTGGCAAGTTTCTATTCTAATGTGTAAAAATACAGGATCAAGGTGGGGATGGGAAACTGTTAATATCCAACATTTTCCCAGAGATTTTCCAGGCACATTGGAACCCTTCACCAAAAGGTCCTACTCCAGCCTCTTTTTCTGGTGGTCTCCCAGGCCCCAGCTTGCTGTGCCTACCATGTTGGTGTGTACCACTTCAAAGTAGTCTCCATGGTAGAGCTTCTGCCCAGAATCCCCACTTTGCCACCCCACCTCTCAGCTCTCCAAAGGGATCTTCCTTTCTTTCATCATCCAAGCAGCCAACCACTGCTTGTGCTGATTTAATCAGTGAAGTCCTGACATACTTTGCATGAAAATAATCCTTTGATTGTTAAGTTTAAAATGCACTTTTCTGGGTCTACCTAAATCTCAGAAGGGGCCCCAGAATCTTCTAACACCCCCCAGAAGATTCTGTTGTAGGTGAGCCAAAGACCACTTCTTGAGATGACATGGTCTAGATTTTGACCCTAGACCAATGGTTCTTAAGCTGGCAGTTTATGGATTCCCAAGAGACCTGAGGATAGAACTCAGGGGATCCATGAACTTGGAAGTGGAAAATGCATCTTTATTTTTTATTAGTTCCAACTATAATTTAGCACTTCCTTTAGTTTTGAATGTAGATAACACACTCAGTAGTATTAGTACCTGTGACTTTGGAACCAATAGAAATCTTTCATATTGTCACAGCATGTTCCTGCTGCTGCAGACACCTTGAATTCCATTTATATTCATCACTACTTTGAATTATGATTGTTGTTAGACTTGCCACTAGCTTCTGTTATTTAATCAATTAATAAAGCAGCACATATATTACTATAGCACTATTTAAAAAAAAATTTTTTTTGATAACTGGGGCCCCTGGGTGGCATAGTCTCTTGAGCATCTGACTCTTGGTTCTGGCTCTGGCCGTGATCTTGGGAGCATGAGATGGAGCTCTGGGCTCCATGCTCAGTGCGCAATCTGCTTGAGACTCTCTCTCCCTTTGGCATTCATCCCACTTTCTCTCTTTCTCTCTCACTCTCTCTAAGATAAGTAAATAAATGTTTTTTTTTTTTAAATTTTGATAGGCTCAGTGGGTTAAAGCCTCTGCCTTTAGCTCAGGTCTCAGCGTCCTGGAATTGAGCCCCCTGCACCCCCGCATTGGGCTCTCTGCTCAGTGGGGAACCTGCTTTTCCCTGTCTCTGCCTACTTGTGATCTCTGTCAAATAAATAAATAAATCTTTTTTTAAAAAGACCTATTTAAAAAAGATTTTGATAACTGTACCTTAATATCATTGTGTGTATTTTATTTTAAGCATTTAAAATATTATTCCGGGGGGGGGGGTCCTACAGGCTTCACCAGACCAACTTTTGTCAAAGTTGTCAAAGAGGTCCTTGACATAGGAAAAAAAAAATGGTTAAAAGACCGCTTTAGATAGAGCCAGTTACACTGAGGGACCAAAACCAATTTCTGTCACCCTTCTGCTCCCTGCTTTTTCTCTATTGCCCCTTCCCAAAAGCCAACTCATTAGCCAGGTGGAGGATCTCACAAGAATTACTGAATTCTCAGGGCTAAGGGAGGAGCTGCCTCCCCATAGGGACTACATCCTGAAAGTGACCTTGGCAAAGCTTAGGGGAGTCTGGGTTCTACTGAAGCTTCCCTTGGCCTGGAGAATTTGTTTATCTCTTCATTTTCTCAATTAATCAGAGCCACCTTTTCCAGTTCAAAACCCTCTGTTTTGTCAGTATAAATATTGACTTGAGGGGGTAAGAAAACCACACTGTAGATGAACAGAAACTTCCCAGAACGGGTCATGAGATACTCATCAGAAAGAGAAACTTGAGCAGAGAAGGACCGTCTCCTGTGCTGTGTGCCAGCACCATCAACCTGACTTGGTTTCATACACTGGCTGGCCCAGGTGCAAATAAGGAGGGTATTTCCTTTTGGAAAGAGAAGCAAAAACAAGACCATACAAGCTGACAAAATTGAGTGCCCTAGGTCACAGGCTGTTTGGGCAGTGCCCACCAGTTTAACCGTCCTGTGTTTTATAGACTCCTAAGTAGCGGCTGAAAGCACGATCCAGTTTACAAATGAGAAAGAGCCTGAAACACAAGCGTTCTGGCCCCTGGCACTGTCTCCATTGGTTGCTCTCTAAGAGCTGCCAGGGACCTGCAGAGTTTATCTGTGCCTCCACTGCCAGAATGGAATCAGAATTCCTGGGGTTGTGGCTTAAAGAAAATTAACGACTGGGCGCGTCCTGGGGACTCCCTATCCTTGAAGTCCTAACACCCAGGGCGGGATTTCTAGGTTGGGGGAATGCCCTACCTCCTGGCTTTGGTCAAGACTGGGATTTCTTAGAAGGTTGGGGGGCCAATCAGTGGCCATAAATCTTGGGGAACCTTCGCGGTTTTACAAGGGAGTTTGCGAGGGCTGCTCTTCTCCCTCTCGCCGGCTATTTACAACGCCCAAATCTCCGTGTTAATGGACCTGGGATAATGGTGTTTACTTTACCGCGATAAAGCGCTCAGCTCCCTGGGGGGAGCGGCTGTAAAATGTCCTGGAGGTAGAGGGGAAGGGGGGCGCCGTAAAAGCGGGCGCTGGAAGTGGCGAGGACCGGCTTCTCTTCCAGGCGGGCTCTCGCCCTGCACCCGCTAGGCCCGCCTGAGCAGCCCCGGCCTCTCGGCCTCTCGGGTGAGGAAGGTTCCCACATAAATCACCAGCGCCAGAGTCTCGGGAAAAGGCGCATTTTTCATTGCTGGCTGCAGGGCAACTCCCGACAGCGAACGAGAAACAGAAGTTCTCTTTAGATAAACCGTTTACCGGAGCGCGCGCCCTGGCAGCGCGGCCCACAGAGCACAGGGCAACGTTGGGTCCTGGCGCTGCGCCCCCACCAGCCCAATACCTTGCACAGGCCCCCAAGAAAACCCAGATCCTCCAAGGACTAGCCAGCCGCCTGTCTTCCCAGCGGAGGAGAGAACGTGAGAGCCAAGAATGAAGGAAAAGGAGATCTGTGGGGTCTGGGGAGACTGGAGAAATGGTGCACCCCAAGACCTGAGAGGTCAGCTCCGCATTTACAAGCTGCGTGATCTTGAGCAAATGACTTTACTCCTCGCACTCCGGAATTTTGCGTTATACAACGGATATAAGAAGTACTACCTTCCTAGTCTATGTCCAGAATTAAGAAATTATATCAAAAGCGATTTGTATAACCTGTAAAGCCAAAATGATTAAATGTCCATGGGTGAGCCTGGGGGGTTCCGAGAAGCCCCTGGAATTGACAGAGGGCTGCATATGGCCATGCTCAGTCTTCTGATAAGGGGACCCACAGCTTACATCAGGTCCCAAACAGGTGTTCCAACCCCAAAAGGCAAAGGACTAGCTCACCAGTCCTGGCGTGTACCGCACGTTAGGGTTCTAGCTCCACGCTGGCTGTGAGACCTTGCCCAAATTACCTGAACCTCCTGTTTCCTCCTCTGCAAAATGGGATAATAGTTCCTAGGATCGTCGGGAGGATGCAAAAGCTTGGCATGGTTTCTGGCACATAGTAAATGCTGATTAAATGGTAGATATTTTTACGCATCCACCCTGGCCCCGTAGTAAAGACGTTTGGGTCTGAAGCCGGGAATCCCAGGCCTACTCTGCTCAAGCTGAGGGCTGCCAGATCTTCAAAACCTTCCCCGGTCCTGAGCGCCAGCGAGCATGCCACTTGCCGGCTCTCGGACAGCGGCCCCTGCGCTGCGCCGGGTGGGGGCACAGACCGCTTTTTGCCCCCGAGTGCTCACTGGGCGTGCGGGTGCGCCCCTGGGGCCGGGTGCGGTGGAGCCTCTCCAGTTTGGGGTGCTGCGCGCTTGCTGGGCGGCCCCCTTTGAAGGCAGCTCTAACCCTGCCGGCCGCCAGGCGCCCTGGGCTCAACCATAATCCGCATTTGGAGGCCGAAGCACTAAGCTGGCCGCCACCGACAGGGGAATCAAAGCGGCCGCCTTCCTGGTAGCTCCAAGTCTTGTTTACTTGTTGACGTGTGCGCACCCAAGCGGGACGACCTCGGGTTTTGAATCAGCCTTGAGAGAAGAGAGCACCCTCCCCCGCCTCGCTTCCCCCCTGCTCTCCCCCTTCCCCCCCACACCCCGGGAGCAGGCACCTCCAGCCTCCACCCCACCGGAGGCCCAAGCTTCCTATCGCGAGCAGACACGTTTCCTTCCCTCCTAAGGTCAGAGGTTGAGCCCAGGAGGGGCCGGCTCCCTCTCCCCTCGCCGCCCACGCCCACCCCGCGCGGCCGCGGGCCGAGCCCCATTTCCAGCCGTGCCTTCTCCCCAACCCCCCTCCCGGCTCGCCATCCATTAGTGTAATCCGCTGTCCAAACACTGCGGCCCGGACGGCCAGACGTTGGTGTAAACAGAGCCGGGGGGACAATTCAAACGATATAAATAAAATAACCATTAATAGCCAAAATTGTTCGATGAGCAGGAGGAGGCCGAGCACCCCGGCCTCCGGTCTCGCTCGGGTTTGTGTACACAACGTGGACACCACGCATCTGTCAGGTAAACCGGAGGTCCTTGTCCCCAACGAAATCTAAATCCAGCGCAGGTGAGGTCCCCGCAGGCGCGTCAGTGGCCATCCGGCTCCTGACACGCACAGGCCTCCACACGCACGCGGCTTGGGACAGACGCACACGCCCAGAGCGCAGTGTCGCTGGGGCTCGAGGTAAAGTAACCGCCAGAGCCCGGCCCCAAACACAGCGCGACCGAGGTTAACCGGCTCTTCTCCAATAATTAGCGCGCCTAAGTGTCCAGCCAGGGCCCCCAGGCGCCACCCGGCCCCATCCGCGGCCTCGGTGCTCTGGGGGCCGCAGAGCTCACACCCAGAAACGGAAAGAGTCAGCCTCCACTAGCCCCGGGGTCAATAATAATAAACTAACATTTATTGAGCTGGGCACCCCGCTAAGTGCTTCACAGAGATAATCTCCTCTAATCCTCAGAGCGACCTTTGAGGTAGGTACTTCTAATATTCCCAGTTCTCCAAGTCGGGAAAGCAGAGTTTGGCGTTCAATTCACCTAGAGACAGAGTGGAGACAGGATTTGAACCCACCCCTCTTCTCCCGGAAGCGCTCCGTGCACACCCAAGAGGCACGCGCTTGCTCAGATTCTGACGTGCCTGGCTCCAGCGTGCCCCTGGCCCCGCGGGATGTGGTGATTTTCCAGTGGGAAGTTGCTGCTTCTGCAGAGGGCGTGGGCAGAGTGGTCTGAGATGTCGGGGCAGAGATGGAAGGGAGAGGCCTGGAAAGCCGGGTAGCTTGTTCTGGGAGCCCAGGAGTTGATGGCTCCAAACTCCCAGAGGACCAGGACGCCTGGGCCAGGCCGGGGAGGAACTGCTTCCAGACCGGGGCCTCCAGGCTAGGGAGTCAGCTCAAGCAGAAGTTCTCCTTGAAGCCAGGAGGCCCCCAAGTCCATGTTCCTGGAGCTGGGCTGGAGTAGGGCCTTCTCTCCAGCCCACCCAAGTCTTGGAGTCTCAGAATGGCATCTCGCTCATAGGCCTAGCAGGCTCACATCCACCTCTTACCAGCTCTGTAACCTTGGGCGAGTCATTTCATTTTTGTGAACCTCAATTTCCATGGTTCTAAAATGAGGGGGAGAAACAGTAATATCTGCCCCGTGGGGATCTTATAACAATAGGAAAGACTTCACACACGTGGAATGCTTTGTTCATGCGCAAGAGTTTATTTATCATCGTGATTAATATTAACTGAATGTCGGGTGCCTCAGAAGGCAGAGCAGAGCGCCTCTTCTTTTTGAAAAGAAAGTAAACAAGGATAGATGGGGAGAAAGGAAGCAGCTCTGAGGGGGTGCTGATAGGGAGAAGAGGGGAGGGGGCTCCACGCAGCTCAGCCCCACCGCTACTGCGTGCTTATCTTCAAGGCAGTTTCCATTCAATCCCAGGGCCTGGGGGCTGGGGATGATTGCCTGGGCCTCAGGAAGATTTGTGCTGGGGGTGGGCGGTCCACTACCCGGCAGGAATTCACAAAAGCAAAGAGAACAGTGCCTGGGCAAGCAGTCCCTGCCTGGTGCACAGCCTGGTGATGCAGGAGCTGCCCAGGGAAGGGAGAGGAACAAAGAGAGGGAGCTCGGTGTGAAAAGCAAGGAACTTAACCTTAGGCAAATTAGTCGCCTTACCTTTTAAGAGCCTCATTTCCTACTCTCTCCGTATAAAACAGTGACATTAACAGGGGCATAGACAAGACCTGTTGCAAGAAGCAGAAACAATAACAGGATGGACACGTAGAAGAGTTTACAACAGGCCTGGTGCCAGTCTCCCTTCTTCATACCCACCACTCTCCCAGCCCCGCCAAGGCAGCTTGCCCACAGTCTGACAGTTTATGTGGGGAGGCTCTTAATCACTGAGCCTTACTGTGTGCTTGTAGGAAAGCCCGGAACGGTAGCCGATGTTATCTATAGGACCTCTGCTTATGAGCCGGTTATTGCTGTTACTGCTGCCCCCTCCCAATCCTGAGAGGTAGCAGTCATTAAGTCCTCTGTACAGAGGAGAAAACAGGCTCAGAGAGGATAAGGGACTTGCTTGAAGTCACACAGCAGATCTGGGACAGAGTGAAAAGATTAGAAACCAAGCGATTTCCAAGGCCAGATGTTCTCCCACCCCAAAAGGGAAAAGGAGAGAAGCAGGAGTGCAGGGCATTGGGTTGAGGCCGGGTGGGAGAGGGATGCCCACCCCCCCACTGGGGTAGGGCCAGGGCAGCTGATTTATTTACATTCCTGTGTGGACACCAATTGGCCAGATCTTTATCTAAACATGATAACAATGACAGGAGTCTTTGGGGGTTTGTTTACCTCGCTAAAAATGATGCATTTGTGGGAGCGGGAAGCTCAGTCTGGGTGTGGGATTTCTTCACTGCAGCTCTAGAGGGAGAGGAGGGGGAGAGGGAAGGCTAAGAGGAGGCTGTTGCTTCCAAGAGTGTATCCTAAAACTCCAATGATTAAGAGAACTGGTCTCCTTGTTTGGGGACAGACACACATACACACATACAGACACACAAAATTTGATTGATAGTTTAATAATGCCTCCCTCCCACCCCAACTAAGAAAAAAGGAGTGGCTGGGAATTCAACTCCCTGATCTCCGCTCAGTGGAGAGGCCCAGAGCCTCCCTCCTTGAGTTAACAACCTCCCCGTGTGTCACCCTTCGCATTTACACGTGCTCAGAGCTCTCTAAGTGCTTTCCTTCCATCATTTCTTTACTCCTACTACAGGCCTATAAAGTCCAAACCATTATTACCTCTTTTCGTAGGTGAGAAAACAGCTGCTTAGCAAGGTTGAGGGACTGGTTCAAGGTTACAAGACAACGAAATGACAGGACAGGGCTCCAAACTCCAGGGTCACTGCTTTGGATCAAGACAGACACAGGAGGTGCGATCATGATTTAGAGAAAGCCACGTCTCCCCCCTACGCCGCACCCTAAACCCAGCCTTCTTCACTCTGTGGGCTCTCCCTGCAGAAGACTGGTGTCCTAGGCACCATCTCTTACCCACGCATGCTTGTGAGGTTTGCATGCCTCCTGTTACAATGGGGGAGGAGCATGTAAAGTTTTTAAAAGTCTAAATTACAGAATAATTTCAGTGTGGTTTTATTACTTTCACGAACACACACAGTCATTACAACTCTAGCTATAGAACCTGTGCCCTCTTCTCTGACTGCGGTGGTCCCTGCGGGGCTGCTTAGTACAAGACTAATTGTAATGATCCCATAAATTGTCTGTATGGAAATAGTGTGTCTCACAGTCATGGAAGCTAGTTTTATTCTTGGACCATATAAACATTTCTCTCCACACTTCATGTCACTACCGGCAATCACATTATTGTGGGGAGAAAAAAAGAAGTGAGAGGGAGAGATTCAGAATGAGTGTCAGTCCAGCCCCCCTGTTTTGCCCACACTCTGAAAGAGCAGAGCCCTAATGTGGACTCTACATTGATGGGCACAGTCCTGAAAGCCTCCTTTCCCATGCCCATCCACACGTGCACACACTGATGTGTTCACAC
>RCUC01128744.1:0-47573 GCA_003697995.1 Taxidea taxus jeffersonii | reverse complement strand
TCAATGGACAAAGCCATTTTAAATCTCAGGATGCCTGGGTGGCTCAGTCAGTTAAGTGTCTGCCTTCGGCTCAGGTCCTAATCCCAGGGTCCTGGAATCAAGTCCCGGGTAGGGCTTCCTGCTCATTGGGAAGCCAGCTTCTCCCTCTGCCTGCCCCTTCCCCTGCTCATGCTCTCTCTGCTCTCTCTCTCTCTCAAATAATTAATTTATAAAAAAAGAAAATTTAAATCTCTTCATATCAGTTGCAACTGAATAGATGTAGTTTTTATATAAAATTATTTTAAAGTTAAAGATATTTCAAATTTACAGATATTTTAGATATTTTAAATCTTCTGGTACATGTTAAAATGGTACACACACATACACACACACACACACGGTTGACTAGAAATTAAAATCTTCTAAGCTGAATATTAGTACTTCCATAGCAGATATGATTCAATACAGCAACACTTAGTGGCAGTGTTATTGCTCCCATCACATAAATAGGGAAAACTGAAGCCCTTTTACATAACATATCCAGTGTGCCAGTGCTGTGACGTGACACTGTCAAGATATGTCTTCTCTGGGCCTCTGTTTACAAACACATAATGGAAAAATGGCTATTTCATCTAAATGCGCCTGATTTATGTGATAAATTAGTTAATAAGTGTGATGCCTCTAGCTCAGAATTGGTATTTGGCATCCACTCACATAATTATTGAATAAATATTTATTATTTTAATTAGCTAAATTTATTTTTGGCATCATAGGTAGAATCCATGTGCTCACGGTGATAAGAATTCAACTTTTCCCATCAGTTAGTGGTTAGCAAGTGTCACTAAGCACTGCCAGGAAGTTTGGTGCCCTGAGGGACTAATAGAATGACACCAGGCAAGGAATTAGTCCCCTGGTAGCTACTTCATAGTTGCAAGGGGAAATCCAGTGCAAGAAGGGGGTATCTGACACTCTGAGCAATTAAAAATGGTTAAATTATATGGGAAGCTTAGAAAGATCAATACTGTCCATTAAATTTCAATGAAGTTCACTGCATCACTAATTCATGAACAATTACCTTGTGATTCAAGCTGTCAACATTTAAGATTAACCTGACAAGGGTTTCCTTCTTAATTTTTTGAAAGTTCTTTAACTCTTTGGTATGTAGGCTGTACAGAGATGAACAAATGGGAAACTCTGAGAAGCACTGAAATGAGCTTGAACTTATGGTTATTAGTGATAGGCTGGAGCTGAAGATGACTCTTGTCTTATGAAACTTCACTGTTATTAAAGCAGACAAGGATCTCAGAGGATCTAATATCTCATATGACAATTTCTGATTTGCACCCATCAGGCTTTGTTTATATTACAGTGCCTAGGCTTGTAAGGAGATAAAAAGAAAGAGTTCAAAGTGTTAAAATGGTACTACTTATGTGACTCCCCATCTGCTGGGGAAAAAAAAGGAGAGAAGAAAAAATTTTTAAAGCATCCAGATAGGAGAAATAATACAGCTGATTTAAAGGCCATTATCAAATATTCAGGTGGTCACCCAATTCATGAATGGTGTGATTCCAAGCTTTATATATATTGATTGGTGGGGAATCAAAGCATTTGTGGTAAGGCTCACAGACTATCCAAATAATGTTTTATCACTTCTAGTTTAGCTGAAATACTGTAAGTTTTTTAAAAATGTAAGATACTATAAAATAATACTATCACCTTATAGTAAAATGTAACAAAATAGTAGGACCTTCTTGATGCTGCTATCCATAAGGAGGTATCCTTCCATGTATGGTGTGTGTATACATGTGGCCAATGGGTGGATGGTGGCACAGCAGCAAAATGTCCTCATCCACTCACAAGCTACTAGGATTTCAGTATATTATGTAATAATGATTGGCTGTTATTGCCTTTATATTTCTCATAGCATTGTTGAGTGGTTAATTACAATCAAGATCTTAGATCCATCTAACATGGTTGTAACTATAGAGCCCTTGAAATGTGGATAGTCAGAATTGAGATGTGCTATAAGCAGAAAGTGCACAGTAGCAATTTGGTATGAAACAAGAATGTAAATATCCCCTTAAAATTTTTATATTGATTATAAGTTAAAATGATAGTATTTTGATATATTATATTAAATAAAATGCTAAAACTAATTTTACAAATTTCTCTTTCTTTTAAATGTAGCTACTATAAAACTTAAAATTATATATGTGGCTCACATTGTACTTCTATTGGAAAAGCTACCTTACAGCATGGGAATTTAGGAGGTTATAGGGCTCCTGGGGTTATTAGGAGGTAGAGCTCCAAATAACACAGTCAGAAATAAAGGCTTTCTTTCAACTAATATAAAAAGTTCATACTTCCAAAAAAAAAAAAAAACCAAGTATGACAATCATTAAGACATTCATTAAGACAATCAAAGCAAAACAATAATGAGGTACCACTTCATATCCATTAGGATGGGTGTGATCTAAAAAACTCAGAAAATAACAAGTGTTGGGGAGAATGTAGGAAATTGCAACCCTTGTACATGATTGGTATTGTAAAATGCTGCCGTCACTAAGAAAAATCATATGATAGTTCCTCAAAAAGTTAAAAGCAGAATTACCATATGATTTGGCAATTCTCCTTTTGCGTATATACGCAAAAGGACTGAAAGCACACACTCAGACATGTACTTGTAGCTCCATGTTCATAGCAGCATTATTCACAATAGCGGCAAGGTGCAAGCAACCCAAGTGACTGCTCACAGACGAGTAGATGAACAAAATGAGTATATCCACATGACTGGAATATTATTCAGTCTTAAAAAGGAAGGAATTTCTGTCATGCTACAACATGGATGAAACCTGAAGATATTACATATGCTAGGTGGTATAAGTCAGACACGAAAAGGATCATACCACATGATTCTACTTAAGTGAGGCAGATAGGGTGGTCAAATTCACAGAAACAGATGTAAAATGGTGGTTGCCATGGGCCTGGAGAGAGGAGGGAATAAGGAGCTTTTGTTTACTGAGTACAGAGATGTTTTGTTCTTCAAGATGAAAATTCTGGAGATGGATGGTGGTGATAATTATATCAAGAAAAAAATATTCTTGTTAAAATCATAATAACATTTTTAAGGGTTTATATTATTTATTTAAAACTTTATTTATGTTTTTAATTTATTTTCCATGTTCCAGAATTCATTGTTTATGCACCACACCCAGTGCTTCATGCAATATGTGCCCTCCATAATACCTACCACCAGGCTCACTCAACCTCCCTGCACTTCCCCTCCAAAACCTTCAGTTTGTTTCTCAGAGTCCACAGTCTCTCATGGTTCATCTCCCTCTCCGATTTCCCCCAACTCCCTTCTTGTTAAAATGGTAAGAAGACTTTATTCAGGACTATGGCAACGGGTGTCAACACTATAGCAACAAAGGAGAGAGACTGAGCTCAAATCTGAATAAGTGAAGAAAACTGGGGATTTATCACTAACCAGCAGAGTGGTGGGGGTGAAGGATTGGGCTGGCGGGTGGGTGGGATCTTATTAAGAGGACACATCCAAGATCAAGTCATACTGCATCAACCTAACAGGACTCCTGCTGAAGGCAGGTCAAAGTGATCAGATATCAAGGGTGTGGGGACAGGCTCTCAAAACTGACTTAGTAGGGTTTTTGCCACAACTGAGCTAGGGAGGCTAGAGGACGAGGCCCAAGAGAGAGGCCAAGTCAAGAGGAGCACTTAGAGAGGCCTAAGGTCTGGTCAAAGACAGAGTCCTTGTCAATTGCAAAACAATCTGAATGGACTTAATGCCATAGCCCTGTACACAGCTGACAGGCTTGAGCTGGTCCACTTGTATGCAGATTTTTATTTTTTATTTATTTGACACAGAGAAAGAGATCACAAGTAGGTAGAGAGGCAGACAGAGAGAGAGGGGGAAGCAGACTCCCTGCTAAGCACAGAGCCCGATGCGGGGCTCGATCCCAGGACCCTGAGATCATGACCTGAGCCGAAGGCAGAGGCTTAACCCACTGAGCCACCCAGGTGCCCCTGTATGCAGATTTTTAAAAATAAATATGCTGGTCCACTTGTATGCAGATTTTAAAAATAAATATATTGGAAAAAATTTTTGAGATATGTGACAATTTGAAAGAACTCACATAAATTACATATCCTAGAAATATCAAGAACATTGAGAAATAGTTAGGTATGTCATAATCCATGAAATATATGTAGATACTAGTCTACCATAAAATATACATAAATCTATTATAAAAAGTTAAAATTTATCAAAACTTACACACATAGACACAGACTGTACATGGCACCATTCACACAGTTGAGAGAAATGAAAACAAGTGTAAAGAGGCAGTATTAAATCATAACTGCATAAATTAACTATAGCATATACTATACACTATCAGAGAGGGAGACAAGCTGTGGGACTCTTGATCACAGGAAACAAACTGAGGGTTGCTGGAGGGAGGGGGCTGAGGGAAGGGTAACTGGGCGTTGGGCATTAAAGAGGGCACGTGATGTAATGAGCACTGGGTATTAAGATTGATGAATCACTGAACTCTACCTCTGAAACTAGTAACACATTATGTGTTAATTAATTGAACTTAAAAAATGAAGATAAAATTTGTAGCTACTTATTATTGCCTTTGGGGTGAACTGATGTTGCAAGTATACACTTAAAATGCCTTATGACACTGGAGCCTGGGTGGCTCAGTGGGTTAAGCCTCTGCCTTTGGCTCAGGTTGTGATCTCAGGGTCCTGGGATCAGGCACCGCATGGGGCTCTCTGCTCAGCAGGGAGCCTGCTTCCTCCTCTCTCTCTGCCTGCCTCTCTGCCTACTTGTGATCTGTCAAATAAATGGATAAAATCTTAAAAAAAAAATGCCTTATGACACTGATCATCCTTGTGTGAGCAGTCTGCGCCTCCAGTAAATTGTGTACTGCAGCAAAGTGATCGCTCAAGGTTCTTGCTAGTAGTTTTGGGGAGTCAAATTTATCTGTGGATTGTTGCCTGCACAGAGGATCAGTGTTCCTAACCTTCCCCACCCTCCATGTTGTTCAAGGGTCTGCTATACTTAAAAATGGTTAAAATGGTAAATTTTATGTTATCTACATTTCATCACAATAATATATGTATTATACGTAATATATATAAACAAATATGACTCATACCTATCATGAGTTTCTCTCCTCTTTTTCTCATGATCTAAACTCTGAAAACTTTATTTTGGGTTTTTGTTTTTCTTTGGGGGGGTGTTTCTGGCAGTCATATGGATAAATAAGATGTTTCCTGCCTATTGCTACTAAGCCTCTATTATGTATGTTTGCGGTTCAATTCTTCAGAACCCTTATACTTTTTCCTATGTAATTTAATATTATATTTGTGCCACTGTGCCAGAAATGTAGTGTTCAAAAGATTTTCAACAGCAGAATTCTGAGAAATATTTTATAGGACTCTGCAACGAAATGAAAGGTGTTCTCATTGAGATGGATAGTCCTGTTCCATTCACTCCTCTTTTTATGGCCTCTGCATCCCCCTTCAGTGGCCCCTGTGGTATATCTGTGGAGGCTAAGATTCTAGAAATACAACTGTGTATTGAGATATCAAGGGATGTTTTCTTATTTCTGACATTATATCAGTTCCCTAAATTCCTTAAGCAACTCACCTAATTTCAAGAGTCACTGACATGAGATGTCATTGATACAGCAGAAGACATTTTTATTTGTATACTTCATCTTTTGACAACTATTTCTGGCCTTCCCTTTACCTCATTTCAGTGGGAGTTTTAAGGGTCTCTGACTTTCCTGGAAATGAGAAGACCTTTCTGCTACAGGAAGATTCTAGAATTCTTTAGAAAGAAATGTGTTGGAATGGTAGCAAATATTTAAGGTGAACATTGGGAAAAATTGGCCCACATCCCAGCCAAAGACATCTTTTAGTTATAAATTATAACTTTTGCTCTGCCTGGCTAGAATTTGTTGCAGTGTCTAGTCAGTGACAACAGTTTTCCAAAAGTAGCGGAATGAATGGACTAGAAGAGCTAATATTTCTTTCATGGACTTGTTTACTTACTGGCAGAATGAAATGCACTGCTTCTGAAAGCTTCAAACCCTAAATAGAACTGAGAACGTTATTAGTGCTGAAATCCATCCATGGCAAATGAAGTTAATTCAACTCAGTGCACATTTATGGAAACTCTTGCTGCAATACACTGGCCAAACGGTGGTGATACTAAGATAAATATGATGGCTCATGCCTTCAAAGAGCTCAGCCTCATGGATTATGCACTGTTTTGGATCTTGCAAAGGAAATCAGCCTTAGCTTATACAATTAGTATCAACTCTCTTGATGTTCCACAGTGAGAGAATAAAAGGGTTATTAATCACCACGAGAAAAAGCGCAGGGTTCTGATCACCTAGAGATAACGTCAAACTGCATCTGGATGACAAGTGTACTATTTAGAAATTACTTAGCTGCCTCACTGCTCCACAGAGAAAAACACATTTGTAACCTGTCACACAAGTTTGGGCCTAGGTCTGGCCATTTCACTTGCTGTGTGTGTGATGTTGAGTTTTGCATTTTCCTTAATGGGCATTCCGTGACAGCTTGCTAGCCTGCCCCGGGAGTGGTGGAGGATGGGATTAAAATACTGGGGGCTTCTGGGATGCCTGGGTGGCTCAGTTGATTAAGCGGCTGCCTTCAGCTCAAGTCATGATCCCAGCGTCCTGGGATCGAGTCCTACATCGGGCTCCTTGCTCGGCAGGGAGCCTGCTTCTCCCTCTGCCTCTGCCTACCACTCTGTCTGCTTGTGCTTGCTCTCGCTCTCTCTAACAAATAAATCTTTAAAAAAAAAATACTGGGGGCTTCTGACTTTGGCAGCTGTGGGGTTCTTCCTGCCCCAGAACTCCAGCTGCATGGCACACTGTGGTCTGAAAGGAATGACTCCAAATGCAATACACTTGAGTCATGCACTACTGGAAAAAAACACAACTTCTTCAAATTGGTGTGTAACAAAAAGGAAAAAAATGTCTTCTTTCTAGACAGTGGAAGGGAAAAGTATCTGCTAATGACCGCAATGAAATATAAATATAGCAGATGCTAAAATACGTAACAGGCTCATTATCCCAAGACATTCAGGAACGCGCATTCCCTTTTGTTATGCAAAAACATACAGCCACTTTATTGAACATTTTCAGGATTCCTAACCAAGTAAAAATGAGCATGTCTTTCAGTTAACATGCTCTATAATACCAATCAAATTTTCAACGGAAGCATAAACATTTTCCACTTAATCTTCTTGGCAAAAATTATGCATTTGGTTCAGAAAACATTGTGCTACTCCTCTATGTAACTCCAGCAAGTTAAATTCTTTTCCTTTTATTTATCCTCTTAAATATAGTTTTATGTCTGAATGCATTATAAATTCACCCGAATTTCCATAACCACTGAAATGTGAATTATATAGTCCTGATCCCCTCTCCAGTTTTTAAATATTCACTAAACTTTCCCATTTAATTTTCATTAATTCATCTTTTCTAAGATGTTGAAGCTCTTAGAAGAGAAGATGTATATTTTACTCATCTTTGTTGTCCTAGGACCTTGCCTATGGCTAATAAATATTAACGAGGTATTACTATATGTAAATGCATATAAATACATCATTGGGTTTTTCAGTGACTTATTTTCTGGATAAGATCCCACTAGTGACATTTGAGAGAGAGGATCATGACAGAAACAGACTTGCAAGGACTCTGCCCTGACTAGAGCTCAACATATGGTTCAGCCTAGAGGATAGGGGACTTTAGTAGATCACATAGATTGTGAAACTCGAATATGAGAAGGAGGAAAAATGCGTGACCTTGTTGCATTTCTGAGAGATATCAAGCCATTCACTTGGGTAGCACATCAGGAGAGAAGTGTGAAGGGAGGGGAAGGTGCCAAATGAGGCTTGGATTATGAGGGACCTCACAGGACACGGAGTGTTCGCCTAAAGACAACAAAAGCCACAAAGGATTCCAAACTGAGAAGTGTCATGATCAGATATGTTTTATAAAGGAAACTTCACGTGGAAGATGCATGTGATGTTCTGAATTTCATCACAGTGTTCTCAGTACAGTGTTCTCAGTACAGCTTTCTGGTGCAAAGGAGAATAGTTGCATTGTCTTTCCACTTGATGGAGGACGATAGCTAGCACATTCCTCCTCAAAGTCTAGGCTTTATGTTAAACATGCCCCTTTCCTCCATCATTCCTTTGTCATTCTTTCTGGGTCTCTTGACATTCCGTTTGTTGGCCTTCGTACATACTCTCTAGTTTTTCAATGCCTCTTTCGAAACACAGTATCCCCAGCTTAACGTAAAAGACAGAAATCACAAAGGACAAGACAGAGAGGTTTTACCAGATAAATAAAAAACAAGTACATGTTAAACAAAAACCACCATAGGCCAAAATGTGAATCTCTGATGACCTGCATTAGAATCACATTTGGGCTTTCTAAGAAAATTCAGATTTCAGAATTCTACCTAGACCTTTTTGTTTTCTGTCAGCAGCCTTATTGAGATAGAATTCATACACTCAAATTGTAAACTTCATAGTTTTTAATTTACTCCAAAGTGATGCAACCATTAGAACCTGCATTTGTTTTTTTGAAGTACAGTTGATGCACAATGTTATATTAGTTTCAATACACAATACCGTATATAACATCATGTGTATAATATAGTGACTAGACAAGTCTGTATGTTATACTCTGCTCACAAGTGTTAGCTGCCATCAGTATGATACCGATGATAGCTACCTTGACCTTTTATATCAAATGTTCCATGGACAGCATTCAGGACTTTGCATGAAACAGGCATGCACACATGCACAGCTACTCTATACCACACACAGACACAGACACACACACACACACACACACACACACACAAGGTTACTCTTGGGAAGACTCAAGTTTGACAACAGCTGTTACAAATAATCTTAGTAACAAAACTCAGAACAAATATTTATAACATCCGTAACAGGAAAAGAGATAGTATCTTTAATGTGCAAAGAACTATGGCAAGCCAATGAGGAAAATATTAACCATCCTAATAAAAAGTGAGTAAAGGATATGAAAAACCAATTCACAAAAGGAGTATCAACAGCCAACAGACTTAAGAAAAACAATTACCAACCTCACCACTTGTCCACCATCCCTTGTCCTCAATTTTAAAGTAGGAGAGCTCTGAAAATAAGGCTTTTCTAGTATTCATACAGCAGCAAAACATAATCTGACCTGCACCTGCACTAATTTGGTGACAAAACCTGAAAAGAGAAAGGATACTGATGGTTTCTGTGTGTTCCATTTAGTGTAGATAGTCATTGACTCATTGCAGAAGGAAGACTTTTTTTGTTTATAATTGCTATGCTACTATGCTATGCAGAACTCCCTGGGTTGCTTGCATAATGTACCACTCTGTATTTTCTTGCTAAAAGTCAAAAAGAAATGCAGATTTTGAAAAAGTTGTTGAGTTAGTGATCATAGATATGTGTATTTAAAGAAATGTACATCAAAATGAAAGAGTTTTTTAGCTAATCAAATTGGAAACTATTAAGGCAAATCCAAGATTCTTTGCTGGTGAGGGGAATGGTCACTTTCCTATACGTACTGTGGAATGATATATAAAACAACCTCTAGAGGGAAATTTGGCTAAATATATGAGAAGTCATTATAATGCAAAACCCTTTTAAGTTATCAGTTCAACTTCTGGGAATTCATCTCAAGAAAATAATCATTGTATCGTGGTCATTGCAGCACCATAAATAGTAATAAAATGGAACACATATTTCACAATGTTCTTCGGACAGGTAATGTTATATCGTAAGCATATCACAGGTTAAATTATAACACATTCACTAAAATAACCTTGTGAAAGAGTATTTCATGACATGAAAAATTTTAATACTATATTGAGAAGTGAAAAAGGTAACAAACAATAATGATACAGAGGATAATTCTGGTTTTGCAAAAATACATATGTAATTATGTGCATAAAGTTCACATGTACTGATGAATTTACCTGGATGATCACACTGTAAATAATCTTTCTTCTTCCTCTATTCTGCACTTTCCAATTTGTCTTTGGAAGAACTTGTAATACTTTTGTAATTTAGAAAGCCAGTGCATTTTTAATGTGCTAACCTAAACTCAACACAATTCTGCTTAAATGTTCTGATCATGATAGAGTGACATGGGGGTATTCTTTTCTCTTGGAATGGTGTAAATGGGTTTTGTATAAGGCATAATCATAATGACAGTAATAGTAATAACAATAAAACATTATAGAAAAGGAAATCTAATGAAATTGTAGGCAGCCAGAAGCTCTGGTGCCAACACTCCAAGGACAGCCTTTCTTATGTCTCTCCTACCTTTCCATCTACAATTAGAGAAATGGTTTACAGATGCAAAAACAACCCTGATTTTAAGACAAAAGACAAAAGGAATTGCAACCTCAAAATAGCAGTTTGAGGTAATATATTTATTTTCCTTTTCTTTCTGAATACCTTTGAATTTACTGGCATAATATAAAATGGAGTAGGGAAAGAAGATGTGTAACAAGGCATGGAGCACACAGAGTGTTCCACGAATAGCTCCCATACATTGAAATGATTACAGAGCACAGCAAAGACGGAGGCTTTCCATTCATTTCTAGGACTAACATAACCATGATGCAAATGAGCAGGAAAAAAGGATACGTGCATCTCTTTCATAAATATACATGTAAAACTGAATTCAGCAGTTTATTAAATAACAATGAACTACCGCAAAGTGCGATATACTCTAGTGATCTAAGAATGGGTCAAGGTAAGAAGCCTATTCTCATAGTTTATTATATTAATAGTTTAAAGTAGAAAACATACTAAAAGAAAGATGTGATCATCTCTAGCAATGTTGAAAAGCTGTTTTATTTCTATAAGAAGTCACCATAAATTCCTGGTAAAAACTTTGTAAGTTCTTTTCTTAATGTGTTAAACACCAAAAGCAAAAATGATGCTTAGTGGTCAAAGGGATAAGGGAAAAACAAAAACAAAAACCCTAGAACTTCAATAATGAAATAGGTTCAGTCCATAAGATGGATGTTCATAATAAAATTTTAATATTCATCAAGAATCTAGCAGAAGGAAATAAGCTCAATTTAACAAATAACGAAAAATTAAAGACCAATTGGATATATCTTTAAAGATTTTATTTATTAGTGGGGGAGGGACAGAGGGACAAGCAGACTCCCTGCTGAGTACTGAGCCTGAGGCGGGGCTCCATCCCAGGACCCTAAGATCATGACCGAGCCAAAGGCAGACACTTAACTGACTGAGCCACCCAGACACCCCAACCAATAACATATTTTTGACTATTGGGCTAGAGAAGATGTAGAGCTCAATGATATCCCATGTAAACAAATATGTGGAGAAACTTGGATGTATTTGTTTCCTGTAACTGCTGTAACAAATTACCACCAACTTAGAGCCTTAGATGATACAAATTTGTTAACTTAGTTCTAGAGGTCAGGTGTTCAAAGTGAGTCTCACCGAACTAATATCAAGGTGTTGGCAGGGTGGCTGGCGTTCCTTCTGAGGCTCAAAGACAGAATCTGTTTCTCTTTCCATTTTGTGATTCTGGATGTCACCTACGCTTCTAGACTTACAGTTCTTTTGTTCTGTCTTCAAAGCCAGCCTTCTCATGCTGCCCCCTCTTGTCTGCCTCTGCCCTTCCCTTCCTCTCTTAAAAACCCTTGTAATTACATCAGGTCCTCCTGGATAACCCAGGATAATCTGTATATTTTAGGGTCAACTAACTAACAACCTTAATTTCCCTTTGCCATGTCACTTTCCTGTATTTACAGGTTCAAGGGATTTGGATGTGGGTATTTGGGGGGAGGCATTATTCTCCCAACCACAGCAGGTGTTTTCAGTCATTGTTGGGGATGTTTATATTGTTACAATTTTCTGGCAGGTTGACTCCAAAATGTCCCTATAGGTTACTGTGCATCATAGGACTGTACTTGTACCCCAATTACATTTACAAGTTCCTTTCACAGATGATAGCTTGAAAACACATTTCAAAAGAAAAATATTTACACTGGCCCTTGCCCTTCAATGATCTACTCTTTCTGACCTCATAAGCAAGTTACAGTCTATTTAGATTTGGGGATTTTCTAAGACACTCAAAAACATATCAGATTTATTCTGAGAGATGAGGGATCAGAAAGCCATTTTCTCAGTGAGATGTAGCCTCCCATGAATTTGAACAGAAATAGTGAGGGTGCCTAACACACCATAACTCTGGGAATCAATAATTTTTTTAAAAGTTCCATTATTCATTTAAATTTTTGACTCACTGGGTCAATCTCACAAAATACACATTGAATTGAGAATCCTAGAGGTCAAATAGAAAACATTTCAGAAAGTCTAACTATGCAAACTCAGAACTAATGTCTAGACCATGCTGAAAAGTGATAACTTCTGAGTCTTCTCTATGACAAGGCTTGTCTGATATAAATCACTCATTTTATTCTAATCACATTATGTCCTTGTTTTAGTTCATTATCTCCCCAGGTCATATGGCTAGAGATTTTTCCAGGTGGAAAATCTCATTTTGAGATAATCCCTGTTTTATGTTCTTTCATTTATACTGGTAAGCCCTACAAATATTCTTCCTCTCTTCATCAAAAGAAACTGTAACTTTTTATTATAAAGATAGAGTAAATATATACTTAAAGGCACATCTGCTACTCAGCTCAAACCTTTGAGTGATTATCAAGAAATGTTACATGCTAGTGTTATTATTGAGTAGTCTGCAGTTGGAAATACATGGTTGTTATTTTTATCAATTAATAAAGCATTGCCAACTCTATATGACCGAACTTAAGATTATTATCTTTTAAAATTTTATCCATCAGTCTTACCCATAATAATAGAATTTTTTATTCCTAATGTGAAGTCAGTGATTACAGTCTTCTGTCCCTCCTTTAACAAGGTAGCACCTCTGGGGGAGAGTCCTCATCTCTCTTAGTAGGTGGTGACAAGGCAAGTCAAAGCTCTGTCGTAATATTCTTATTTTTTTCCTTCTTCCAGGTATTAAGAAAAATACAACAGGGTCTGCCATGCTCAGAATCTCTTCCTCATGACTCTGCAATCAGAATTTTCTTACCTGTTTCATAGTACAAGGAGGAGCAATCCTAGCCCAAATTTGACCACTCTTTGAACCTCTGTGGCAACAGTCTGTTAGAGGCACACTAACGGCAGTCATGGAGCACACCAGTTTCAACGAGGGGAATTTACTTCAGCAAAAATTAGGCCCAGGGAAACATAAGGACAACTCAGAACGAAGACTCTACTCTGGGTTTATGATGCTTGTGCTTTGCAAAACACAAAGAAAACTGAATTCGATGACAAATATTTAGACAGCCTATCCCAAATTCAATTCCTAAGTTGTCTAATGTCAACAGGACCTTAAATAAGGCCTCTAAAAACAAACTTGCAAATGTCTGATCAATATAAATATGATTCTCACATAGGAAATTTTTAATAAGTAGCTCATATAAGTACATGGATCCCTCAGTGTAAAAAAAATAAAATTGTTCCTTTTTGGGACTCTTATAAAATCTTTCACGTGAAATACAATTATGGGGTCCCAATAACCTGTCAGGTACAGGTCCAGGTGCTGGTCTAAGTTTAGCCAAAATCTGCTTAATATTCTCTGCATTTGACCCAAACTATTCCAAGTCTTACAATTTTTAAGCAAGATGGTTATATACTTGCAAACAAACAAATGCAATGCTGTGGGGGAATAACCATAATAGACATTTATAAACATTGTTATGAATGTGTAGGAAGAGAAGCACTTAAGTTTGTCTGAGAGAGCCTGATGAGGCTTCACAGAAAGGGGAGCATTTAAGCTGGAGGCTGAATGACGGCTGAGGAGAGCCAAGCACGCACATTGACAAGAAATCCATTTATTGCCAGTGCAAAGGCCTACACCATGAAGAAAGTCATTATGACTTGAGTAACCAACAGGTATTTCAGAATTCAATTTTAATCTGAGATGTAAGGGGTAGGAGTAAGGGTAGGAATGGAGGATGATGGCCAGGAGAAAGCCAGCAGCTAGCCATGGGCTAGATAACAGCACGGCTAGTAACGCACACAAAGATATTTCTATCCGAAGAATTTTGAGGGTTAGATTTTTATGTTAAAAAGATTACTCTGGACAAATGATGTAAGACTGAAGAAGAGAAAAGGTATTATACTCATATAAGTAAAAGCTGATGGTAGCCTGAATTAGGTTGAATGTATCAGGTTCTAAAGGAGGAACAGGTTCAAGAGATACTTAAGTTAGAAGAATGTATAAGCCTGGCAATTGACTGCAAGACAGATGAGAGAGAGAGAAAACTGGGATATGTCCCAGGTTTTTGGCTTGAGTGACTGAGTGGATAAAATTCATGATAGGTTGGTTTTAAAAACGATGAACCAGAGAAGCCATGGAATGTCTAGGTGGAAATAGCCACTTGGCAATTAGATATCCAGGTGTGAAATTCAGAAGAGGCATTTGGACTTGAGAAAGACCATCCTACAAGGAGGACTAGAAGCCATGACAGTAGATGAAAAGATAAGGGAGAACAGGGCAGATGTCCAGAATGACCTTGTCCGGAAACCCATCTTGAATCAAACAAGGAGGATAGGACTGAAGGAAAATAATGCCAAAAGGGTTGGAGAATTTTTTAATTGAAATTTTGTTAGGAAGTTGAATGTAGAATATAACATTGCATATGATAGAGAAAAACTGTCAACAAAACACACTCTCTCTCTCTCTTTCTTTCAAGTTCTATTAGCTGTGGCTGCTATGACCTCTCTGTCTTTTTCTTTTTCTCTCCCCAACTAACAATCCTTCTGACCCCTGGCTCCTACTGTGCTACTTCATGGACAGGCATCTCTCCTAAGTGTCTGAGTCTTTCATTTTGTATACAGGTCTACTATTCTATTCCATTCCTTAACAACAACAAAAAGAGGACGGGGCACCTGGGTGGCTCAACCAGTTAAGCATCTGCCTTTGGCTCAGCCCATGATCTCAGGGTGCTGGGATCCAGTCCCAAGTCAAGCTCGCTGCTCATAGGGGAGTTTGCCTCTCCCTCTGCCTGCTGCTCCCCCTTCTTGTGCTCTCTCTCCCTCAAATAAATAAATAAAATCTTTTAAAAAAAGGTAATTTCTTGGCATCACCTTCAGAAGGGAAGTGACAAAATGACAAAGTTTATAAATAACTGACTTTAAGTTTTTCCCAGACACATTATTTTTATGTATAAAATCATTGTTATAAAACAGAGACCTCTTTGGTTTCATGCTATTCTTATATTTTAGATCTTATTCAACTTGCAAATACTCAGCTACTGAAATCTAACAAAGATTGAATCAATGATGAGCATCTCAGACATAAAGATATGTTTCTGCAAAGAGATATTTATAAAATATATTTTCATCAAAAATTAGAGAAAAAGGCAGCAGGTATGTGTTTGGTTTTAATTGTTTAGCTTTTCACAATACTCACCACAGGAATGATGTCGTTTTATAGGAGAATGCATAATTCTGAACAACTCCCCAAACTTCATCAACTATAATAAATTCCAAGTACCATCTGGCAATTTATAATTTTCTTGGGGTTCTCTTATCTATAGCCATCTGAATCAAGGTAATAACATTCACTTATTACCAGGGTATTACCTTAGAATAGAGAGTTTCAGAGAAATTGCATTTGGGCTAAATAAAAACGAATACTCACAAATCAAATTCCCTAATGATTCTAATATGACTAGATCCAAAAGGAAGACCCAAGAATCTGCATTTCTAACCAGCATACCGTTGACTCACAAGAATCATCTGTTATGTCTAGTAATTCCCAGGCACCACCGCACACTTACTAAACCAGAAACTTCTGACAGTGTTCCTGTAGCCAGAGAATTCACATCTCTGTAAGAGTACTGGTGATTGTTTTCATCAGGTAAGAGTGGGAATCACTCCCTTAATGTATCTCTGTCTTAGCAGATCATTGCTGCAGCACATTGTTATCCAGACTCCATTATTACATTATTAAAATTTTCCTCAGTTAAAATCACAACAATCCTGAATGATTCGTTGTAATTCAAAGCATAACCCTGAAACTTTTTCCAACTAATTTTATTCTATCTAAATAATGTGATTTAGGTATATGAAAATATCATCTTTCAAGTGCATTTTTAATTTGCATGTCATAAACATCCTGTAATGTGGGATACGAAACACTGTCATGCTATAGATGACAGTGTGGATACCTAGAGATGAAGTGACTTAACCACAGTCCCGCTGCTGTTAAGAGTTTTTCTCTCCCTCTCCCTCTTCTCTCTATCTCTCTCTCAAAAAAGTAAATAAATCTTTAAAAAAAAGAAGAAGAAGATCTGCAGAGTATTAGCCCATCTCATCTGGGAACGGGATATTTGACATGAATGTCTGTCAGTAGGGCTTACATGTAGCATCACCTATACAACTCTGATCTGAGGTGTAACCACACTCTGAGTTTGAAAACTACCCCAGAGGAGCTGGGAGCCTGGTAAGATGGTGGAATGTATGTCTTCAACATTGCACTTTTTAATCATACACAAGTGGTACAATGACAAGTGGTAACTGCTACATATGACTTCCAGGGCCAACCATGATACACATGCAAAGATGGGTGTGAGGGCTAGGGCTGGAATGTTCTTTCAGGGTGATGATCAAGTACTGATAATTCCATAGCACCTGAAGACAATGATGCATCCATTAGGAAAATATGAATTTGAAGGAGTTATATCTTGCTGCTTCCATGTGGCTTTGAAAAAAATTACTGCTCAGGTGCAACAGTATAGAATTTATCTTTTGCCAGTTTTTTAAGCTTTTGCCAGTTTTTTAATCTCTTTAAAAAAATACCTCAGGGACTGAAGCATTTAAACTAGGATGAAACTTGAATGTCTCTATTTTCCACTTGCTTAACCAAATCTTATAATTCCTTCAAGCTACATTCTTCCCAAATTATCCTTAAAGACTTGAGTGATCTCTCCTACTCACAATAATCCTTCATAGAACTTACTGCCTGTTTCAAAACTGTGATCTGTATCTTATGTTAACCAGACTATTACTTTCATTTTCAAGAGAGTGTGTTTGTCCCTCCAGTACCCATGACTGGATTCTAAAATTTGTCTGCCTGGTAACCCTTGTGCTTCCAGTTTATCTTTTACCTTCTGCCAAATTTTCTTGATACCATAGGTCACCTGCTAAGAATTGTTCTCTGGTACCTCCTGTAGACTGCCCACTTGGCTGGACTCCCCCACACTGTATGGACATGACTTACTATAAGAAGTCTTTCTACTCCTTCACTGGGACCAGTAAATAATATATTGGGGGTGCCTGGGTGGCTCAGTCATTAAGCGTCTACCTTCAGCTCAGGTCATGATCCCAGTATCCTGGGATCGAGCCCCACACTGGGCTCCCTGCTCAGCGGGAAGCCTGCTTCTCCCTCTCCCACTGCTTGTGTTCCCTTTCTCACTGTCTCTGTCAAATAAATAAATAAAATCTTTAAAAAATAATAATATATTGAGATTTCCCTTGGATTATCTGTCTTCCCACTAGGTCAGGTGATATCATTACTATAAAATGGTGACAGTAAATAAAACAAAGATTCAGCCTCCTAGGCACATATCATGAAGACAGTAGTCATTTATGGTTAATCCAGGTATTGCTTAATATCTAAGCCATGGTATCACGTGGGACTGACAACAGAAATTGCCATTACTGTGTTTTCAAGGAGGAGTATAATCCTTGAGTAAGAAAAATGGAGATGTAAAATAATTGTGAAGAAGTGTTTAAAATACTTTGGAAAAAGTTAAAATATTCCCAAAACTGAAGACCATATTAAAACTGGTGGCCAGACATTTAAACAGCCCTTTCCTTCTGAGTAGCCTATAAGTAAAATCAGTCAGAACAGCTTATCCAGAAAATATATGCCAATTTGTCAAAATACCATTGCTATTTAATTAAAATAGGTTCGTGCTTGTTGCTCTGCCCTATGTTCTAAAGTGACTGATTCCACTTTCAATAGCTATGACCTCAAAAGCAGTGCCCAACTAAAGTCAGGTGATTGGAGTTTTAAAATAAAGTCTACCAAAAGTCATCATGTCCTCTATTAAACTAGTCGACCTACTTCTGAGAACCATGCATGAAACAAAAAACAAACACATTTTGGATGTTACAAGGTGAAATGTTTCTGGGATGCAATTTTCATAATTATTTTTTCAGTGCATTAGGAATGACTTTTCAGGAAATATCACTTTTCTCTAAGTGCTTTTCAACTAGACCAAAGAGTCCTTTTTAACACTTAACTGAGCAATTCATTCAGATTTTTATTTGGATATTTAATTATAGTAAAATCATAATTCAGTGAAAATGACCTAATCTAATATTATTGATGGCTCATTCTCCTGCTGTTGGTAAACATTTTGCTTCTTGAAAAATCTCATGTTATTTGGTTTTTCTGAAATAACGCTGCAATCATTCATTTATTTATTCTTTAATTCAGAAAATATGGTGAAACTGTAATGCCTTGAACATGAGCTAGCTGTGGGATTGAAAAACATGTTTTTCTCCTTGAGGAGCTCACATGTTACAGGAAATATGTAGGTAAATAAATATGAAGGTACTAGGCAGGTATGTAGATAAATTACAAGAAAGAGAAGTATTGAAAAGATTTGTCGACAGTGTAAGGATTGACCAAAATACAATACAATCCTTGAATCTTCCTTCTTCTCTTTAAAAGTCTCTCTTATAGAAAACTTCTTTCATCTCCTTGAAGCACATAAAGCTGATACTATATATCTATTTTATATTATGTACCTATTTATATATATAAATCTGAGAGGCACACATACAGTAGGTGATGAGGAGAAACCTTCTAGAGGAGAGGATGCTAACGAGAAGAGGTTCAAGGCAATACCTTTCTGTACTTACCTATAAATTCCCAAAAACTTATCTTCTCACAGCTTCCTCTGCCTCCTGGGCACGTTGTTCAGCAGATGCTATCTTGATGCTAGACTACATTGATCCAGTTGTAAAACTCAACAGCTTTTAATATTCCCTACACCAATCCCCTAGAGTTTAATTATGTAAAGTATTTGGGAGAGATAAAGACTGCATGGAAACTTAACAAGAGATATAACACTTGATCAGTCTCCATGATCATTACCATTGATTAATCCCACCCCTCTCCACCCATCCATCCACACTGGAGAATTTTACTGGTTCCTCAAGTTATCCCCACTTATACCCATCTTTCTGGCTCCACATCTCTCCTCCTCCCCATCTCCCCTTCCCCAAATCTCCCAACTAGTCCTTCTCTTCCTTCTCTCATTCTCTTTCTTCCTATCTAGTTAAAAAGCACAGAATGTTCTTTATGTTATGAAGAGGAAGTTCCTTTATTTTAAAGCCTTCATAACAGCAACTAGATCTTAGGATGGTAGGGGAGATGAATTTTAAAAGTGGCAAAGGTAGGAATATTTGCTTTTTACTTCAATAAAAAATTCTTCTAAAGACAGTTTTCCTAAAATGTCTTTATTTTTCTACCCATATTTATTCTATTAGATTACGAATTCCTTTGTGATTACAAACTCCTGTGGACTGTATCATTAATCTTTTTTTCCTTTCCCACTGTCCTGTGTCTCTAGGATCTGATGTGATGTACAGTAGAAATAAATTTGTAAATGTTTTATTTTTTTATGTCATTCTTTATCAGTATTTTTCCAACTTTATTGAGGTGAAAATGATAAAATTAGAATATATTTAAACTGTACAATATGATTATTTTATATATATATATATACATTCTGAAATGAGTCTCACCATCAAGTTAATCAACATTTACATTACCTCATGTAGTTACTTTTTTCTTGAGAATGCTTAAAATGTATCCTCTTAGTAAATTGCAAGAATAAAAGATAGTATTTTTAATTATAGTCACCATGTTGTACATTACATCATCTGAACTTACTCATCTTATACCTGAAAGTTTGTACCTTTTTATCATCCTCTCCCTATTTTCCTCAACACCTGGCAACCACCATTCTACTCTTTGTTTCTATGAGTTTGGCTATTTTTTTTTAAATTTGAGTACAGTTGACACACAATGTTACATTACTTTCAGGTACACAACATAGTGATTCAACAACTCTCTACATTATACTATTCTCATCACAAGTATAGCTACCATTTGTCACCATACAATGTTATTACAATATTATTGAATATATGTACCTATGCTGTTCTTTTTATTCCTGTTACTTACTTATTCTATAACTGGAAGGCTGTATCTTCCACTCTGCTTCATCCATTTTGCCCATCTCCATCGCCTTTCTGACAACCATCAGCTTGTTCTCTGTATTTACAGGTCTAATTCTACTTTTTGGTTTTTTCCCCTTAGTTTTGTTTCTTATATTCCACACATAAAATGAAATCATATGATATTTGTCTTTCTCTGTCTGACTTATTTCACTTAGCATAATACCCTCTAGGTCTATTCATGATGTTGCAAATGGCAAGCTCTCATTTTGTTTTCATGGCTGAGTAATAGTCTGTATATACAACACACCTTCTTTATCCATTCATCTATAGATAGACATTGGGGTTCTTCCATATCTTGGACGTTATAAATAATGCTGCAACAAACATGGAAGTACATATATCTTTTCAAATTAGTGTTTTCATTCTCTTTGGGTAAATACCTATAGTGGAATTATTGGATATGATATTTCTATTTTTAATTTCAATAATCATCAGGAAAATGTGAATCAAAACCACAGTAAGATATCACCTTACACCTATTAGAATGGATAGAATAAAAAAGACAAGAAATAACAAGTGTTGGTGAGGATGTGGAGAAAAAGGAACCCTTATGCACTGTTGGTGGGAATGCAAACTGGTGCAGCCACTCTGGAAAACAGTACAGAGGTTCCTCAAAAAATAAAAAATAGAATTCACCAATGTTTTCTGAACATAATGGATCAAAAGTGAATTCTTACTGTGATGATTATGATACTACTCTTTGCTGGAGAAAATTGTCTTTTTGTTTTGTCTTTTCAAACTTTAGCTGCCTATCCTTCTACTGTCATCTCTTCTTTGAAGTTTTGTCCTACTATTCTGTCTACACTGACCTCTTCTTCTCTCTCTCTCTCTTTTGAGTAGGTGGACTCCTAGGACACCTTTTTTTTCTTTGATTACAGTACATTACATTTTTAACTATTACACAATTTAGGTATATCTTTTCTTCAATCTAATGAGAGATCAATGGATGGGACATAACTGCAAATTAGGTACTTATGAACTAAAGGAATAAAAATTCAAAGGCAAAATTATAAATATTAAACAGAATTTGAGATAAGATTTCCTCAGAAGACTTTTTATAATTCTCATGTTCTGTAGAAATGTGTGATTTATATGAGTCACATGTTATATTTTACTAGCATCTATTTATGCTTTAGTTCTAGTGGTTTTACTAAAACTACAGAAAAATGTGACACAACAAATGATTTTTATGATAAATGTAGAAAAATCCTACTTAATAGTCATAAAATAACTATACTTTTTCTACAAGTTTTCAGAATTGACCTACTAACTTTGTTAGGGTAAAATCTTTACAGAAGTAGTGCCATTTTCTAAAGGTTTCTTTTCTTTTTTAACCCCAAATTAAATATCTTTTGATAGTGTAAGTTGAATTTTTCTAGTTTTAGAAAAGTCTAGGGTCAATAGCTTTTAAATCACTTAAATAAGTCCAATGAGAGAAAATCTTTTAATAAAACTATTCCCTCCATTTCCACTAAATTTTCTACTTTTCTATTTTTCTTTTGTCTGAAATATGTGAATCTGGAATCAAGCAGATCACAGTTTAGTTGGTTTTGGACTTGTTAGGACATTTGTATTAAATATTTTTAAATATCTTGAACATGTATATCTTCCAAGGCTCTGCTTCCTAAAATTCATTCTCTTCCTTAAATGCTCATGCACTAGTTCCCAAAATTTCAACATGATGCTCCCAAAGAAGAACAGAGTTTGCATGAGACTCAGTGCTCAAATGTCACTTCTTTATCCTCATCAAGCAGTTATGACTCTGGGCATACTGCTGCCCACGTAAGACTCTGTGGTAGGGAGACTCCAGGGATATATAATTATAAGCTACAGTTCCTGCTCCACAGAGCAGGAAAAAAGTGAAATAGTGATTTGTAGTCCAGGTAAAAGGTGCTGCAGGAGTTCCATGGAGGAAGTGATTACATGGTTTTCATGAGAAGGAATTGGCATGGTGCTCAATGGCAGGGTCTAGATGAATAGAGCAGAAGGAGACACATCTAGAGAGAAAAAGACATCCTGGAATAACTGTGCTGTGGTCAGGGGCCAAACAACAACCCCTTTGGTTTGTGGTAGAGCTAGAACCTAGAAGACAGGTGAGAAAAACGCAGCCAGAGCCAGATCAGGGAGGCACTGAGCACACACTCTTGGGGCTGTACTTTATTCTAGGACAATGTGGAGTCACTGTGGCTGAGAAGAGGCATGGACAAAATGGCATTTCAGATTGGAAGTTTATGAGGCTGAGCCTCATGGAGTGTACGGGACAAGGGGATTTCTGGAAGCAGAAGGTTCCACAGGAGGTTATTTTACAGTAGTAGAGAGGACAGTCAGAACTGAATAGAAGTAGAGAAATGAGAAGGAAGGATTAGGCTACAAGAGGCATAGCAAAAGAGAAATCTACTGGCCTGGCCCCTGACTCAGTACTGAAGGACAGAGAAAGAGTTAAGGGCCCTACATCTTGGGCCTCCTTGTGGACTCTTCCTCATATTAGACATCAACTAATTTGGCTTTTAAGGCCCAGTATCTCTCTGCTTTTCTGTGGACTCATCCTCAGTCATTTCACTGATGGGTGTGATCCAGTCCTTACAATCCTTTCCCCAGGAATGTGAAAGTAAGCCTGACAACTAGAGAGTGGTCTCCCTCTGAGGTACTGGCTGTAGCCACTTTCTTCCATGTCAACCAGAAGCTCAAAATGCTGCTTTACAGTAAGAGAAGAAAAGGAAACAGAAGTTTAAAAAAAAGAGAGAGAGAGAGATGAAAGATGGAGAATGAAAGCTAGGTCTGGGTTCCCTGGTACACTTTAGTCTCTGCTTTCACGTGTCCCTAAAATGGAACTGCGTCCCTCCTGTTTAATTCTGTAGGATATCCTTACATTGCAGTAATACATTCTCCCTTTGATAGAGCTAGGTTGGCAGGATTATTTGTTACTTGCAGCCAAAATGGTCCAAACTGA
This sequence comes from Taxidea taxus jeffersonii, assembly GCA_003697995.1. Classification (NCBI taxonomy): domain Eukaryota; kingdom Metazoa; phylum Chordata; class Mammalia; order Carnivora; family Mustelidae; genus Taxidea; species Taxidea taxus. Next base: position 24,210 of record RCUC01128744.1, on the reverse strand, counting down.
TACATGCCACAGCACGAACTCTCTGTTTTCAGTCACTCAGTGCTCGAGCTACTCTCTGAACACTTGAGCATTTGACTGACTCCACAGGTTCATGTCCCTTCCTTCATCTAGAACGCCTTCCCCTTCCCTGTCCTGCTGACTCTGCCTGCATAAATCCTGACTATCCTTCCTTTCTTCTAGCCCTCTTTACTAAGTACTTTTTGAGTGAGTCCATAACACCTATAAATTGCAATGTTACATTTTCCCCCTCGAGTCCCTGATTTTAGTGACCTTATTGGAACAATAATTAGAATGAAGTAAAAGAGACCTGTATAAGGTTACAGATAGTAGTACAAAATCAGGAAATTTATACTCTCACATATACAAATTTATATCTCACATATACAAATTTAAAAAAATCTAAAAGACAATGGTCTACTTGGCTACTAATAACTTTGACTAGGCCATTTAACCAAAGCAGATACTTCACGTAAGGAAGTATATCATTTAGGAGTATTAGATGAAAGAAGAAAAGAACAGCCTCTAAACAAGTAATGCATCATGCATTATTGCATTACTGTTTCAAATTTGATTTTATGAGTACCCAGAGGACATCGTATAGCAAGTAAGAGACAGATATGGAACGCACCATGCTTTCTTAATTTCTCCACTATGCTAAACTAGCCCACAGAAAATAAAAAAGAAATCCATCAATTTTTAGGTGAGACAAACATTCAATTTCATATAATTTTTTAAACTTGAGAACATATTTTAAATTTTTACCCATTAAAATAGCAATATAGTCTAGGAACCATCTTGAACCTAATGCCTGGGCTATATTATATAGCAAAACAAAACAAAACAAAACCAAAACCAAACTGTTATTCTCTTTTAAGATACTACAGAATATCAGTTCTTTGCCTCTACAAATGAGAAAACCAATCTACCATCTTGTGAAATCTCACATAAATTTGGAACACAATGGTGTTTACCTTCCATTTAGGGACTGTGGCCTTTGTTCTGGTAACTTAAAACGCCTCAGAAGGGAAAACCCCAAATTGCGTCCTAAAACCATTAAGAAGTCTAGCCAATGAATGGACATTTAATGAACAAGATAAAGTGCCAAGAAATAGTTAATGTTTCTTTCAGCCTCATACAAAGGAACGTTCCTCCATTTTGGGGTCCGAAGAACCCAAAGCATCCAGGACAGATTACACAAGTAGCAGTGGTTAGTGGAATACTATTGTACAAACAGTCTGGCGCTGAGCAGGGCAGAAATATTGTTTACATGAAAATGGAATGATCCCTAGTGAGTACCGAAAGAAAGTGATAATTTCCATAACCAGAAAAAGCATTTTTACATCATTCCATTTCAACTGCTATAAAACCCTGAGTTGCTTTGGCATTGCTTATCCCTGCTTTGCTGGCTTTATATCATCCTCATCTCTGTAGCTTTTCATTTACTAAATGACAGGGTTTTTTGTTGTTGTTCTGCCTTGTTTTGAAGCCTTGGCAGAAAACATCACCATGCTGTACGGTTTCTCAGGGCCCACCTTATAATGCAATGGATTTTTGGTGTTCCTTTCATAAAACCCCAGCTGGCATTTCCTCCCAGTAAAACTGATGAGACCATGATCAGAGATGACCCCATCAATAGCAACTGTAAACCATGCACTTCTTTAGCTTTGTGGAGCTTTTCACTGTACATACAGTGTTAGTTATATTGGTAACAAAGCATAGAGCGGCTTTAAGGAGAGAAGGGAAATAAAAAAACACTTACCTGCATTACAATAAGGAGGTCAAAGACCAAGATAAAAGAAGCCAGGAATGCTCTGGAAACTTCATCACTGGGCAAAAAACCTCGATTCAGCTTATCCCAGCTGATCCAGTCAGTTGTAATGACAAGTACAACCACAGAAGTCAGAGTAAAGAGAACAGTCCTGCGAGGAACAAGATGTTCATTAAAGAACATTAGACATAATGATATAGACAGTGAAGACTGCATGCTATCTGTGCTGTATTCAATGCCTAACCTTTGCCAAGTACCCTTTGCCAAGGCATATCCACCAAAATGAAGATGAACAAAGAAGTAAATTAAGTGCTTTCTTCCAAAAGCAATTAAAAAAAGGTATGATAGCATCTACTCCAAGAATTTCCCTTAAGAACATTAAGATAATGATTATAGAACAAATAATAGGGATGCCTGGATGGCTCAGTTGGTTACGCGGCTGCCTTCGGCTCAGGTCATGATCCCAGCATCCTGGGATCGAGTCCCACATCGGGCTCCTTGCTCAGCAGGGAGCCTGCTCCTCCCTCTGCCTCTGCCTGCCTCTCTGTCTGCCTGTGCTCGCTCTCTCCCTCTCTCTAATAAATTAAAAAAAAAAAAATTTTTTTTTTAGAACAAATAATAAACAACAAAAATATTACAAATGGCCTTGGCTAGTGCAATATGTGTCCCAAAGAGAACACTGGTGTGTAGCTCCCATTACATGTGCGTCATTTACTGAAGGTAGCAGACATGCCTATGTAAGAGCATAAGGCAGATGGTGAGTGATGAATAAGTCTTGGAATTCTATTATTGTCTTATAAAAGAGAGGGATAGTTAGACCAATCCCATCATAATCCTCACAGCCTTAGGAGTTCCATGGAAGAACCACCCTTACACGCCAACAGTGTAGCCATTTCTCCTCATAGGTCTTGGGTCATAGATGGCCTAGTGACTTGTCTGGGTCATACCATGCTTGATTACCCACTCCCTGCTATAAGATACTAGGGTCCAAACCTTATCTTTTATCTTTCTAACCCCCATAAAATCTTATATAATTATATCATATGGAATTCAACAAATGTTTTCAGGAACTGTAACAATTAAACTTTTTATAAAAATTGAGTCCTTAAATTAGACTTTATTCTTTATCTTTTTAAAAGATTTTATTTATGTATTTGACAGAGAAAGCACAAGCAGGAGAAGCAGCATTCAAAAGGAGAAGCAGGCTCACTGCTGAGCAGAGAGCCCAATGTGGCACTCCATCCCAGGACCCTGGGATCATGACCTAAGCCAAAGGCAGATGCTTAACTAAGCCATCCAGGAGCTCCTCAAATTAGTCTTTAATATTGACATTAAAAGTAAATCTAAAATGTGTATGTGCAAAGTAAAAGAAAATGCAAAAATTTAATCTGCCAGAGAATTGCCTATAATGTAGTTTAGTTTCTGCTCGCAGAGCTATATCGGTATCTGGACATTGTTTGGAACTACAATGAGGAGTCTATGGCTATGCCACCCTGAACATACCTGATCATGTTTGAAATGTAAAAGAGAAAATAAAAAAGAGTAATTATTTTGAAAATAATCTTTATTGAAAGAAAGGAAAGAAAGGAAAGAAGGAAAGAAAAGAAAGAAAAGGAAAGGGAAAAAGGGAAATAAAAAAAGAGAGAAGAAAAGAAAAATGGAAAAAATATATGGAGGTAAAATAACACCTTAGAAGAACACAAACCCATTTTGGAAATTAATTGTTTTTGCCCTCTGATGTCTGATAATAATTGATACAAAAAGAGAGTAATATGGACCATCTTAGACCACCTCCTTTAAGTTGAACAAAGCAGATTTCTAAATCTAAATACTGGGTTTCCTATTCATAGCTTCTTATTTTGTAACAAGTTATACTTTGATAGAATGAAAATAATGGACCCCCTCTTAAATTTCCCACCCCCATAAATAGTAAAGACATATTTAAAAAATTTTTTTAAAATAAAAATTTCTAATAAAACTTACTAATTTTATTAAATTACAAACTATCAAAAGAATTTCACACATGATCTCCAAAATATAAATTGCATATTGTCTCAACTACCATTTAAAATACCTTTGATCATTTCCAGAAATTCAAATGGGTTAACTAAGCATGGGAGGAATCCTAAATAAATATTATAATTGAATAGAAAGAAATAGCAAATACTATATGGTAAAACATAAGAATAAAGGGATTTTAAACAAATTTCTCTCCAGGTTAAGTCAATTTGTTTTTGTTTTTGGTTTTTGTTTTTTGTCTTTCTCTTAAACAAGTAAAAAGTTTACATATTTGTCTTTCTCCGGGGGGTGGGAGTTAAGGTGGTAGGAAAAGTAAAAATGAAACAAGATGGGATCGGGAGGGAGACAAACCAAAAGAGACTCTTAATGTCATAAAACAAACTGAGGGGGGTGGGGGGAAGAGGGGTTGGGAGAGGGTGGTGGGGTTACATTATATGTTTAAATAAAGCTAAAAAAAAAAAAAGAGAGACAGAAAGCAACAACAACAAAAAAAAGTTTACATATTTCATGAAATAAGATATCCCTGATTAGCATATATTGGCCCAATAGTTATCAGTCAGAACAATGCTCCTTTTATCATCCTTCTCCTCTATTCTCTCTCTTTTTTTTTTAAGATTTTATTTATTTATTTGTTAGAGAGAGAGAGAGAGAGCGAGCACAGGCAGACAGAGTGGTAGGCAGAGGCAGAGGGAGAAGCAGGTTCCCTGCTGAGCAAGGAGCCCAATGTGGGACTCGATCCCAGGACGCTGGGATCATGACCTGAGCCGAAGGCAGCTGCTTAACCAACTGAGCCACCCAGGCGTCCCAATTCTCTCTTTTTTTTAAAGATTTTTAAAAATTTATTTATTGGACAGAGAGAGATCACAAGCAGGCAGAGAGGCAGGCAGAGAGAGAGGGGGAAGCAGGCTCCCTTCCAAGCAGAGAGTCCGATGTGGGGCTTGATCCCAGGACCCTGAGATCATTACCTGCACAGAAGGCAGAGGCTTAACCCACTGAGCCACCAGGCACCCCTTTCTCCTCTATTCTTAATAAAACTTTCACCCTTATCAGGATGAGATGGCTCCTCTATCACCAGAATTTCATCCAAGGATCAGACATTATGAAAGGAACAAGTGCCCAGAAAGACATTCCAGTTGGATCTGCCTTTTTTTTTTTTTTTAAAATTCCACTACAGGTACTATACAGGGATATATTAGTTTCAGGTGTACATTATAGTGATTCAACAATTCTATACTTTATGCAGTGCTCATAATGATAACTGTCCTCTTAATCAATCCCCTTCACCTATTTCACTCATGCCCCACCCATCTCACCTCTGATAACCATCAGTTTGTTCTCTATAGTTTAGAGTCTCTTTTTTGGTTTATCTCTTTATTTGTTTTGTTTTTAAAATTCCACAAGTGGAATCTTATGGTATTTATCTTTTTCTTACTGACATTTCACTTAGCATTATACTGTCTATATCCATAAATGTTGTTTCTAATGGCAATGTTTTTTTTTTTTAATGACTAAGTAATGTTCCATTGCATATGTATAAACCACCTCTTCTTTATCCATTCATCAGTCAGTAGACACTTGGGTTGCTTCTGCAATTTGGCTATTGTAAAAACGCTGCAATAAACACAGAGGTGCACGTATGTTTTGGAATTAGTGTTTTGTATTCTCAGGGTAAATAACAAGTAATGTAATTCTGGATCATACGGAAATTCTAATTTTAATTTTTTTGAGGAATGTTCATACTATTTTACACATTCACTATACCAGGTTTCATTCCCACCAACAGTGAACCAGGGTTCCTTTTTCTCCATATCCTCACCAACATTTGTTATTTCTTGAATTTTTGATTTTAGCCATTCTGACAGGAATGAGGTGACATCTCATTGTGGTTTTGATTTGCACTTCCCTGAGATGAGTGATGTCTAGCCTCTCTTTATGTGTCTTAGCCATCTGTAAGTCTTCTTTGGAGAAATGTCTTCTCATTTCTTCTGCCCATTTATAATTATTTGGGGGGTTTTGGTGTTGAATTTTATCAGTTCTTTGTATATTCTGTACTAACCCTTTATCAGATATGTCATTTGTGAACATCCTCTCCCACTCAATAGGTTGTCTTTTGGTTTTGTTGATTATTTCCTTTGCTGTGCAAAAGCTTTTTATTTTGATGTAATCCCAACAGTATATTTTTGCTTTTGTTTTCCTTACTTCAGGAGACATATCTAGAAAAATGTTCCTATGGTCAATGTCAGAGAAGTTACTGTGCCTGTGCTCCCTTCTAGAATTTTTATGACTTTAGGTCTCACATTTATGTCTTTAATCCATTTTGAGTTTATTTTTGTGTATGGTGTAAGAAAGTGGTCCAGTTTCATTCTTTTCCATGTAGCTCTCCCATTTTCCCAACACCAACTGTTAAAGAGACTTCTCTTTTTCCCATTGCATATACTTGCCTCCTTTGTCCAAGATTAATTGACCATATAATCTTGGGTTTATTTCTGGGCTCTCTAGTGTGTTCCATGAATTTTTGTGTCATTTTTGTGCCAGTACCATACTATTTTTTTTAAGATTTTATTTATTTATTTGACAGAGAGAGATCACAAGTAGGCAGAGAGGCAGGCAGAGAGAGAGGGAGAGAGAGGGAAGCAGGCTCCCTGCTGAGCAGAGAGCCCGATGCGTGACTCGATCCCAGGACCCTGAGATCATGACCTGAGCCGAAGGCAGCGGCTTAACCCACTGAGCCACCCAGGCGCCCCAGTACCATACTATTTTGATTACTATAGTGTTGTAGCGTATCTTGATATTTGGGATTGTGACACCTCCCGTTTTGTTCTTTTACAAGATTGTTTTGGCTATTTGGAGTCTTCTGTAGTTCCATACAAATTTTAGGATTCTTTGTTCTTATTCTGTGAAAAATGCTGTTAGTATTTTGATAAGGATTGCATTAAATTTGTACATTGCTTTGGGTAGTATGGCTATTTTAAAAATATTTGTTCTTCCAATCCATGAACATGGAATATCTTTCTAATTTTTGTGTTCTCTTTAATTTCCTTTTTCAGTGTTTTGTAGTTTTCAGAGTATAGGTCTTTCACTTCCTTGGTTAAGTTTATTCCTAAGTATTTTATTTTTTGGTACAATTGTAAACGAGATTTTCTTAATTTTCCTTTTGCCTCTTCATTATTAGTGTAAAAATGCTACCGATTTCTGTATATTGGTTTTGTATCCTGTGAGCTTCCTGAACTCATTTATCAGTTCTGGTAGTGTTTTGGTGAAGTTTATTAGAGTTTTCTTTATATGGTATCCTGTCATCTGCAAATAGTGAAAGTTTGAATTTCATTTGCATCATAAATCCTTTTCCTTCTCTCATCTTCAATCCGCATGTGCCTTGTAGGCAGCTTATGGATAGTTCTTGCTTTTTTATCCATTCCATTACCAATGTCTTTTGTTTAGAACACTTAGGTCATTCACATTCAAAGTAACTACTGATGGGTATGTACTTATTGCATTTCATTACTTGTTTTATGGGTTTTTTTGGTACTTCTTCTCTGTTCCTTTCTTCTCTTGTTCTCTTCTCTCACAGTTTGCTGGCTTCCTTTGATGATATACTTAGATTCCTTTCTCTTCATTTTTTGCATATCTATTATATTGTTGTTTTTTAATTTGTGGTTACCATTAGGTTCATATATAAAATCTTATACATTTAGAAGCCTATATTAAATTGACGGTCACTTAAATTTGAACTCATTCTTTCTTCATGAACTCATTCATTCTTCTCCCCTCCATGTTTAGGTATATGGTATACTATTTTACATCCTTTTATTTTGTGATTCTCTTGATTTTTATAGTTATACTTAATTCAAATGCTTTAGTGTTTTCTACTTTTCTTTTCTTTTTTTTAAAGATTTTATTTATTTATTTGACAAACAAATAGGCAGAGGCAGGCAGAGAGAGAGAGGAGGAAGCAGGCTCCCCACTGAGCAGAGAGTGTGATGCAGGGCTTGATCCTAGGACCCTGGGAGTTGAAGGCAGAGGCTTTAAGCCACTGAGCCACCCAGGCACCCCTGTGTTTCCTACTTTTCTTACTCCAAATTATGGTCTTTCCTTTCAACTCGAAGAGTTTCCTTTAATATTTATTGTAGGTCAGATTTGGTGCTTATTAATTCCTTTACCTTTTGTTTGGGTAATTCTTTATCTTTCCTTCTATTCTGAATGAGAGCATTGTTGGATAGACTATTCTTGGTTGCACGTTTTTTCCTTTCAACACTTTGAATATATGATGCCACTCCCATCTGTCTTGCAAAGTTTCTGCTAAAAAATCAGCTGACAACTTTATGGAGTTTCCTTTGTATGTGACTGTTTTCTTTTCTCCTGCTGCTTTTAAAGTTCTCTATCACTCACTACCTTTTGTCATCTTAATGACTATTATTGGTATTGGACCTTCTTGGGTTGATTCTTTTGAGGGCTCTCTGTGCCTCCTGGATTTAGATATCTGTTTCTTTCCCTAGGTTTGTGAAGTTTTCAGCTACTATCTCTTCAAATAAATTTTCTGCTTCCTTCTCTCTCTTTTTCTTCTGGTTGCTTATAATGCAAATGTTATTATGCCTGGTAGTGTTGTTGAGTTCCCTAAGTCTATTTTCATTTGTTATTATTATTTTTTGTCTTTCCTGTTCAACTTGATTTCTTTTCATTACTCTGTCCTCAAGGTCAATGATCCATTCTTTTGCTCTAGTTTACTATTAAATCTATGTAGCATATTTTTAATTTCAGTTACTGAGTCTTTCATCTGTGACTGGTTCTTTTTGATATTTTCTATATCTTTTTAAAAAAATTTTTTGATGCTTTCTCTTTGTTGAAGATCTCAATAAGAAAAGAAATGGATTTCTTTTCTCAAATCCAGTGAATATCTTTATGACCATTACTTTATTATTTATCTCCATTTTATTTAGCTCTTTTACTGTGATTCTGTCCTGTTCTTTCATTTGAGACATATTCCTCTGTCTCCTCATATTGTCTAACACTCTGCGTCTGCTTCTGTGTGTTAGCAAAGTCAGCTACTTCTCCTGCACTTAAGTTTAGTGGCATTATGAGGAAGAGGTCTTGCTCTGCTGTGCAGTGTCCCCTGTTCACCAGAACCTAGCACTTCAGGGGTATCCTCTGTGCATGCTGAATGGGCCCTACTGTTTTAGCTGAGCCACATCTGCCTTCAATCCATTCATCTGCAATGGCTCTCTTTGTCTATCATGGGGGGGGGTTGGGTCCCTGTGTTTTTAGTGGGCCAGCCTTGGGCTGGAGTTGAGTCAGATCAGGCATTTGCCAGAAATGTAGGAGCACTGAACTATAGGGTGCTTTACCTGTGTTGTCCCTTGAGAAACTTTCACTGGTGGAAGGGCCTATAGTTAGACTGATGTATGTGGTTATCTTCTCTCCTTGGGGTAGGAGTCACTTTGGAGTGGTATTGGCTTTTGGTGGGGCTGTTTGCCTACTGCTAGTCTTGTGGCACCAGTTTGAATGGGCTGTGACCAAGGGCATTTTGGAGGAGGCATGACATGTGCCAGCAAAGTCCATCCTCATTTACTGAGCAAGGGAACCTGCAGCCATCAGGGTGAACTCCTGCTAGGCCAGCTGGATTAGAGGGGTCAGATCCACAGATGTGAGCATGGGTGGTAGGCACTATTAGCAAGCTAGGTGGAAAGTGTTGCTTTGTGCTGGTTCCTGAAGGTGTCCATATATCTAGGCTGGGGGGCCATGGAAGGAAATGGTGCCCACCAGTTCTTTTGTTCCTAAAGGGGTCTCCCAAAGATCCCTGTCCCTCCAGAACATGCTCTGATGTTAGTAAGTAAAACTGCCTGTGTACCCCAGGCTCTGCTATATCTCAACAGGACTGTTTGTTATGCTGTCTCTTTATAGGTGGGGACTCTGCCCTCCTTGTCCTCCCAGAGCCTAGCCCACTGACTTTTAATGTTCCAGATCTTAAGCCCCACTGACTGTTAGGTCCCTCTGATTTTCAAAGACAAATGTTATAGAAATTTGTCTTCCCCACTTGGGTCCCTGGTGCTTGGGGTGCTTGGTGTGAGTGTCTGCTCCTCTCCCCTCACCATGTCCCTTGTGTCCCTCCCTCTTAGAGATAATCATGCAGGTCTCTTTGGCTCCAGACCACATCCACCCTTTCTACCCTCTTTGATGTGGCTTCTTCTCTACATTTAGCTGTGGAGTCTGTTCTGCCAGTCTTCAGGTCATTTTCTGGGTTATTTACACTGATGTGGGTTTTATCTAGTTATATCCATAAGATGAAGTGAGCTTAGGATCCTCCTACTCCACCATCTTCTCTAGAAGTCTATAGTTTAATATTTTTTAATATCACCCCTGTACTTTTCCCAAGATATACCTAGATCTCATTTGTGGGGACAGTTGATTACACAGGAGTTCATCCACTACTTTACTCCATTGGTCTAAAAATATAAACTGATAATGTAAAATTAAATATCCAAAGGCACATTTTTAGGTATCAAAATCTGGAAGTTTGGAATAAGTGTCTGCTGAGCTATCAGAAACCTCTATCTCTTTCAAGATTTACAAAAAGTTATTCTTACCCATGCTAATAATCTCATTGTGAATACAATCATTAAAATTAATCATTAAAACTTTTTGGTACTTGGAATTTATCATGCCTGTTGTGTGAAAGCTTCCTAAGTTCATCTCTTGGATATTTGTTTTATTTGATATATTTTCAATTATCCAATATATAATACTCTAAGTGCTTTTCATAGATGTTTTCCTGGCTTTATGAAGTACTTCTGCTTTGACAAAGAGTATTGCTACAGATATCAAGAAAAAGTTACTGTAATATTTTATTACTCCAAATGAAAATTAGAGGAAGTATTCTGTATGATATTTAATATTTACTACTATGAAAACAACTAAAATGGCAATCATTAAATACGAAGGCATATAGCTCAGAAAAAGAGCCCTTAAAATAAAGTCTCAAGCAAATGGAAAAAAAGAAAGGAAAAAGAGTGACCAAAATACATTAATTGGTTTTTCCGCTTCCAAAATGATATTTAGCCCCCCCTCTCTAGATAGAGTTATAGAAGGAAATGCATTGCATGTGGTTTGTTTTTCTCAGTTGCTTCTTGTAAAGACTTGTAGACTTTACCATTCTGTGATAATTCAGTCAGAACACTAGTTTATTTTTATTTTTTTTAATTTTTTAGTCTCCATTTCATTTCTTTATTTATTTTTTAAAGATTTTGTTTATTTATTTGATAGACAGAGATCACAGGTAGGCAGAGAGGCAGGCAGAGAGAGAGGAGGAAGCAGGCTGTCCACAGAGCAGAGAGCCCGATGCGGGGCTTGATCCCACAACCCTGGGATCATGACCTGAGACGAAGGCAGCGGCTTTAACCCACCGAGCCACCCAGGCGCCCCATTTTTTTTTTAAAGATTTTATTTATTTATTTGACAGACAGAGATCACAAGTAGGCAGAGAGGCAGAGAGAGAGAGGAGGAAGCAGGCTGTCCGCAGAGCAAAGAGCCCAATGGGGGGCTCAATCCCACGACCCTGGGATCATGACCCAAGCTGAAGGCAGCGGCTTTAACCCACTGAGCCACTCAGGCGCCCCCAGAACACTAGTTTAAAAGAGCCATGACTCAGGGGCACCTGGGTGGCTCAGTGGGTTAAAGCCTCTGCCTTTGGCTCAGATCGTGATCCCAGGATCCTGGGATCGAGCCCCACATCGGGCTCTCTGCTCGGTGGGGGGCCTGCTTCACTCTCTCTCTCTCTGCCTGCTTCTCTGCCTGCTTGTGATCTCTGTCTGTCAAATAAATAAATAAAATCTTAAAAAAAAAAAAGAGCCATGACTCAGAATATACAAAAACACTTTTTTTTTACGTGAAACTGCTACAAAAGAAACAGCAATGGTAGCAAACTATTATCAGCGTTATGTGCCACTTATAATTGCCAGTCATTGGTATAAGCACTTTATACAAATTCACTTGTATAATCCTTACTACAACCCTATTATCACCACCCCCAATTTACAAGTGCAGAAACTGAGTCACAGAAAGTTCACCTGGGTTACAGACCTTATAAGTAACAAAATGTAAGATATAAGTGATATAAAGTGATTCTCAGCCAGGCTGACTTATGATGATCTCTGTCAACCTTTGTATGAATTGCTTCTCATATGAAGCTCTTGAATATTATCCTCCTCTAACTGTGTAGCTAAGGATTTGATTTATTTTCCTTTTTCATTACAAGTAAAATATTGGAAAATTATCATCCAGAAATACTTAACATTGAAAAGTAAAACTGACAGAGACTGACAAGAACCAGCAAGGAATAGTTAAAAGGAATATTTTCAGTATGGAACCTCATAAATGCTGGCCATCAATGCGACATCCTTGGGTTTTTATTTAACCAATATGATTGAAAAGATGTTTACTCTGGACCACGATTCTTGGGGAGTTCCAGCTCCTCTTTTAAATAGTATCCAATTAAACAATTATCTGGATTATTTCCTTCCACACTACAGCCAACACCAGTAGGGACACACTGGCTCATCAATTTCACTGTCTCTGGTTTCTGGCTACCAGTCAAATGAAAAGAACTCATACATAATTATCAGCTTGAGTGGTTAGTCTCAATTTCATGTTTTCAGATTTCTAGTTTATTTGCTTTTCCTCAATTGTTGATTCCTTTTAGATTGATAGGAGTCTTTTAAAAAGGGGGGTCGCTGGGTGATGGAGTTGGTTAAGCATCTGACTCTTGATTTCAGATCAGATCATCATCTCAAGGTCATGATCTCAAGCCTGGCATTGGTCTCCTTGCTCAGGGAAGTGTCTGCTTGAGATTCTGTCTCTTTCTCCCTCTGCCTCTCCCACTTGTCCCCTCTCTTACACTCTCTAAAAATAAATTAATAAAACAAACAAACAAACAAACAACTCTTACAGCAAAAACAAAAAGAGTTAGAATGTGAAACCAAGAAGGGTTAACAGAGCTTTTCTAATCCAATGGTTCCCAGGCATGAGTGGGCTCCTGGGAACCACCGAATTATTGGTAAGGAAGTATAAATTTTGTGTAGACACTAAGAGTAATTGGTAAAGTGCACCAAAAAAAATGTTTCCACGGAGGTTAAGGGATTTGCTCATGTCACACAGACTGCCAGTGACAACTGTGATGACCAACTACTGAGTCTGAGAAGGACCCAGCCTATAGCAAAGCACTTTCTTTCTTCAGCTAAAAATCTACAGATATTCTAAAAAATTTAATATCATCCTGATCTTATCTGAAAACATACTCTTTTTACATCCTACTCAAATATCCATTATATTTGGTGATAAGAGACAAAGTAGAACATGTAAGTAAATACAGATAATCCCCCAAACATGGTTTAATTCATAGTCTTAACAACTTCTTCACTGTAATTTCTGGATTTTTAAAATTACTGAACTTTGATTTTAAGTAACTAGTCAATATTATTTTCCTTCTTCTATTCATAACCATTTTAAGATACACTTATTGCATAGTCAAATAGCCTTAAAGCAGGCATTCAGTGAAAACACAGAAGAACTTACATATGCTTCTAAGGTCTAATACACTTAGAGTTACTATCACACAATTTTATCTTAATAAAACTAGGCAGCAGAAATATAGAAAATTTCCTAATATATGTTGAGCCAAATAAACTTGCCAAAATTTGACCATGTTTTATACTACTAAAAATAGCATTTCATGTGATTCAACATAATTATGATTTATGTTTTTTAATATATTTGTTATATTCATGCCCTAAAAATATCTGTAATCTTTTATTCTAGTCATGAATACTACATGCATTTCTGATCATACTGCACAATTATTGTAACATCTAAAAGGAAATAAAAATCACTTCTATTTCTTTTTACAAAATGTTGAAACTCAACTAAAACAAGTCAGATCATGTTTCATTATTTCTCACAGCAAAATAAAAATCTGGGAATCCTATTAAAAATTAAAGGTTTAAGGTTGCCACTACAATAAAAGAATGCTTGGATCAAGATAGTAAATGTAATGTCACAATTAAGGTATGATATTTCAAGGTGTTAAACATATGAAATGAAATGTGGTATAGAAATGGAATTTAAAATGATTTAATATTATACTTCTAACCACACTGTTTGGAGAGAAAAAATACAAGCAGGTATTAGTAAAAGAATGCTTTTCTTCACTTTTCCTTGCAAAACTGAGAGCCAATTCAAACATCCAGTTCCCCTCTGACCACTAAGTACCAGCACAAAGAAGTCACAGATGGCCATGAGAGAATGCCAACACCTTTCATTTTGCTTGTTTTAATTATCAGTGTTGCCAGTGCAATTCCTTTTTTTTAAAACAGATTTATTTATTTTAGACAGAGGGAGAGAAAGAGAGAGAGAATGCATGAGTAGGAGGGACTGAAGGAGAAAGAAGTGAACCTGAAGCAGACTCCACTCTGAGCATGGAGCCCAACATGGGGTTCTGTATCACCCTCCTGAGATCACATGACAGAGCCGAGACCAAGAGTCGGGCACTTGGCACTTAACCAACTGTGTCACCCAGGCACCCCACTACTGCAATGATATGAGACCATCACCACTTGGATCCTCAGGCCAGTTCCCATCCTGAAATGTGTAAGTTTACTCAGAACTGTAGACAACCAATGAAGTGAAGTTTTCTCTTTAGGAAGTTGGTAAGGAAATGAATGGTTTAGTGTCCTTCTGGTCTCCTATTCTTGAGATCAGGAAGCACCAAGGGAATACAAATGTAAAGTGTGCTAAGTGTGCTAAGTAAGAGCACAGAGTCTCCATATGGCTTTTATTAAGTAAATGTCACTGTCCGTTCTTGGCCAAACTGAACACATTTGTTAAGATAGAATCCCTGAGAAAGGAGATGTAGTTATTAACTCAACTTGTTTTTGTGGGGATCTGGAGTCTGCAAAGGGAATTATTAGACTCTAGCATTGTCCATTAAGCCAAACATTTATGTGTTATTTATCTTTATATCTCTCTGTTATTCCATGAAGAGAAGTGCCCTGATTCTGACCACAACAGGAGCTCAAAAAGTGCCAACAGATGGAAATGAGCAATAATCTAGCAACTCTTGTTCCTGAAAGGCCAAGAAAGAAGTGTCTGAAAAGATGGATCTGGGTTGGAGAATTTGGCCATGCAGATTTTAATTTATGTGAGCAGTGTCCTGGCATCCTAAATAATGCAAACAATGCCCCTTGGATTTCTGCAATGTCAAACCACAGCAGTTTATGCAGGATCCTGGGCATCAGTGATCTAGTTATAAGAGGTGGACATATTTTTTTAGTGGCTTGAATTCTTCTACTTATGTCTGAGTGATGTCAGTTTACCCAGAGGTACTTGAAAGTACCTTATTGATATAAAGCATAGGTAGTCTTATTCAGGAGAAGACATTTGTGCCTCATACTTTTAGGTGTGGAGTAGAACATATGTTTTAGGGAAAATAATATTAAGCAGACTACAAAGTGGAGGATATGGGATGTATTGTTTATTACTTATTACCAAGGACTGGCATATTATTGACCCTTAAAATACAATTGAATAAATAAGTGAATTTATTTAACCTGGAGAAGATAATGCTTGTTACTCACCCTTCACCAAGCTCAAATGTTACTGCAATTGATAGCATTTCTTCCAGTGTTTATGGAGCTTCTAAAGAAAGAAGGCAATGCAATACAAAAAACAAAAACAAAAACCAACCAACCAACAAACAAAAATTAGGTTGGATAAACCAAATGGGCATGTTAATCTTCTGTGTCTCTTAGCAAACTCACCAGTCCAATTTTTTCTTACTAGTGAATTATCTTATACATATGAAATCATTCATCAGTTTAATAGAGGACAACATATGAGACATACTTTAGTAATTGTTGCCCTGGGTATAAAATATTACTACCAGTTCAGTAATGAAAATGATAATATATATAAGACTATAGATATAGACACATCAACTACAGGTAATGCCAGCAAGAACTACACTCACTATTGTCTAATGAAAAATAAAATGATAGCTATGATACTCCAAGAATATTTTGACTTTTACAAATACAAAGCAGAAATGTTAAACTTAACATGCCAAGTTGTATCTTCTCCTGTTGTTAAATCTGCCTTAAAAAAATAAGACAGACTAGGGTCTTGTCAAGTAGGGATGAGTAGGATGAAAGTATGCTTTCTTTGGTTTTAAAAATAGGATGTATTTAGATACGAGGTTAATATAAAGGTTTGAGTAAAATTTTGTGACTTTGTTGAAGCTAAGATGTTTACATAAGTCAAAACCAAGGCCAAGAATATATTTTGAGCATCATCTCAAACATCTCTGGAAAAGGATATATCATCAGGAGACTGTCCATTGGGAGGAATGCTTTCAGAACTCTCCACAAGTACCCCTGGAAGAAAAAGTCTTTCCAATTATCATGGGCATATGATATAATGGCTAGACAAGCAGATATTATGAACATAAAATGCTTTCCTGATGAAAATAGAAAACAGAAACAGAAAAATTCCCTAAAGTTGTAGAAAAATATTTAAAGGAGGTAATGTCATGTCACAATGGAAGATCAGAATATTAGTATTAAGACTGATAAGAGACATACTTCAGTCTTGAATTCTAAAGGAAGGGATTTTGAAAATTATCTAAAGCTTTATTACTGCAGATATATAGTTAGTTTCTCTTCGAAACTTGTGAAGCATCATTGATTTATTTAAGAATAATTCAGGACAACCTGGAAAAAAGAAATACTGCCTCTCTCAAAAACGGGAAGAACATGCCAGCACTAGTGAACAAAGGACCGACTTGTAAATTTAATTTAATTAGTAATTAATTACTTGCATTACAAAGCAGATCATCAACATTGGTCAACCCAGTGAAGAATTTTGAAGCTATATAGAAAGTATAGTTTCATCAAGAATTTAGAAAGTCCCCTGATAGAAAATGTTACTTCAGGTAATGTATAAGATTGAGAAAAGGTTATTGTTTTTTGAATAAGAAAGTTATATTGTAATGCATGCAGGGACACAGAGAATTCAAGAAAGAAGTGCTGAGCATTTATTGTGCCAAAGGCACAGAGCCAAGTTGAAGGGACAGAGGAACAATCTGCCTTTAAGGAATTTGCTGCAAGTTGAGGGATGCTAATATATATGAGACAATTATATCCAAAGTTATGAACCATGATGCTTTTGAAGTCTGCAGGAATATGGAATCATTTGTTCAGGTGTGCAGAGTAGCTGGGAGGGTTAATGAAATTAGACCCAAAAGATGAATAGGTTTCTTCAGTGGAAAGAATATTGTGGGCAAAAGACAAATTTGAAACAATGTGGAAATGGCAGGGCGTGGTTAGTGAAGCATGGGGGAAAAGTGGTAGATGTTTGCAGTTTCTAAACTGTGTGACTAAGAGGACTGTGATACCATTAACTGAGGTGAGAAACATGAAAGAAAGCAGAAATGAAATATTATGAATTCTGTTTCAAACATGCTGTTGAGTTGAAGAGGCTACAGGATATCTATACAGGAATGAGTAATAGTTGGGGATAGGAATCTGAGCCAAAGAAAAGTCACGTCCTGAATTACAAGTGAATGTTAAAATATAAGTAACTGTTAAAATTACAGAGATGAATATGATTTTTCAGGTAAAAACATAAAAATGAAAAAGATAATAGGAATATCAAGGACAGAATCTTGAAGAGCAGCTATTTTTATGGTGTGTCCAGAGAAGGATGGAGACTGGTAAGGCCAGAGATATATGAAGTGATACATAAAGAGATCCAGAAGCAAACAATATTATAGAAGCCAAAGAGAAAGATAATTTCAATAATGAATTGATGGCCAAAAATTCCAAATACCACATAGAGGTTTTAGGAGATAAAGACCAAAGATGGACTACTGTTAAAGACATTCCTTTCTTCAAAACAAGAGTCCTCTGAAAATTGCAAAACTGGATGTAAATATAATTTCAGTTACTTTTCTGTATACTGAGATATGGGTCTAATGTGTGTTCTGCTCCTAGGATCTCTACTAGCAAAGGAAGAGAAAACTGAGGCATTATTTCTATAATTCAGTTTAAAACCACTTGGTGGCAATTAGCCAAGTAATTCACAGTGTCACTGGAGTTTACCGAAATATCTCAAGCAAAGGAATTTAATGCTCCAATTTTCTGGTATTTTTATGAACAGAGAGCAGCCACTTTAAATCCACTTGTTTTGTAGACATATATTTCTCAGTAATAGATTTTGATTTTGACTTAATCATTTCCTTATTAAGAAAAAGTAATCAGGATGTATATTTTAAGGGACAAGTATATATCAGCATAAAATTCTAAGACACAAATATATCTACTCTTGAGTACTTTATAACACAATTATGGAAATAAGCTCTAATCTAATTAAGGAGAGAAGACTATCATATAACATATATCAAACTATAATCAGGAATAAAGGAAAGTCTTGAGGTGGCACTAGAATTACTTCTTGCCTTGAGGGAAGAGGAAAAAAAATTAAGACAAAGACATCTCAGGTAGACATCTCAGGTAGAGGAATAAAACCGTTAGGAATCATAATGTTGTAGTGTGAGGCAATGCAGAAACCAGTCTAGACAGGGCAAAATATAGGGAATATGGGTTGAGTAGGAAGCACAAATAAGGCTGGTGGTTTAAAGGTGAGACCATATTGTTAATGGTCTTAAAAGTCTCCAATAAAGGTTTGATTTGATGCTATAGGAAAAAACCCCTATTGATTGTCCTTAAATTAGTATAATATCCTTCATAGACATAGTTTTGCAGGATGATTTTAGTCCTGGAGAGATACAACAGCTCAGATTGAGAAAGAGTAGAAAGTAGATTATTGCAGTAATGCATGGATAATATGGCTATAACTAAATTATAACTATGCAGAGAAAAACATACAAAATATATTTCAAAGTAAAGTTAATAAAATTTATGCTAAACTTGGATTACAATTATAGAAAGAGGAAGTTGGGAAGAGAGTTAGAGAACAAAAGTTGATGAAACAGATACTCAGATAGCTTCAGAAGCCTATATTTATTTGTCCCACAAATAAAAGGTCCCTCAGGCCTTTATAGTAGGCAAAATTCTAAGATGGTGGCCAATGATCCTTACAGGGTATAATCTTCTCCCCATGGGAATGGGCAGAACCTATGGATATGTTAAGATATCTCTCTTGTGATTATATTTGCTTATATTTAAGAAAAATTTTTGAAGATTCAATTAAGATTACTAAGTTGACCTTGGGTTACTCAAAAGGGGTAATATCTGGGTGGACCGAACCTAATCATGGAAACACTTTAAAAGCAGAGTTTTCTTTGGCTGGGAGAAGTAGAGACAGTTGAAGAGATGTGAAATGTGAGAGGGAGGTTCTCTTTTGCTGACATGGAGGGGGTTAGGGAACAAGAATATGAGGCATCTCTAGGAGCTGAGAGCAATCCTGACAGACTCAGCAAGAAAATGGGAACCTCGTCCAGTAGCTATAGGGAACTGAATTCTGTCAACAACAGAAAGAGTTTGGGAAATGGCCCTATGCTCCAGATGAGAATGCAGCCAGCTGGCAACTTGATTTAAGCCTGAGCGGAGAATCCAGCCATATCTTGGCAGATGTCTGACTTACAGAACTTTAAGGCAATAAATGGGGGGGTACATAGAAAGTTTGTGGTAATTTGTTATGCAGCAACAGAAAAATAATATAGGTCTAGAAACTAAGAATTCTTGGGACCTTAAAATAATTGCTTATTGGAAAGATTTCCAAGCCAGCTTTAAAAAAAGAAATGTTTAGCTCTTGATATCTAAGATAATTAAGATCAACTAAAATCATTATCCATCCAAACTGGAAAATAAACCTAGGCTTCTGTGGAATGTCTATTCACTGGAAAATGCTCACTGAATTAGAAAACCAAAATTAGCCTTAAAAGAAAGTTTGCTCCAGCTACTTGTCTCCATGTGCATAAATAATTATACAGGGAAGGCTGTACCTATGTCTTTTCTTAAAATTCAACAAGAAAGAATAACACTTTGAAAGTGCATCCAAGCATGTTTAAATGCCACCTAATACCCAGATGTAATTTCTCTTAGTTAAATTTAACTACCATAGCCCTAGAAGATTATTAGTCAAGATCTATTCATTGAGAAAAACTCTTCATATATTTAAAAGGAAGACCCTGTCAAAAGAAAGAAAGGAACTAGTCTCTAGTCGTGGCTCATACTACTTACTCATGTGTACTTGGAAAGGACAGTTACCCTCTCGGACTCAGTTTCTTGATCTCTGAAATAATGATAATGATTACGAGACAATGAAAAAGAAATAGATGATAAAGATAGTGAAAATATATCAGGGGGTTATAATTACATTATTACATTCATATACTCAATTCTCAAACCAATCCTTTGATATAAATAACATTAATCACTTCATTTTGCATAAGGAATATAGACTTTGAAAGATTATTTACCTGTCCAAGATCACAAAGCTATTAAATACAGGACTTAGATATAAGCCCAACTCTCTCTGATGCCAATGCCAAGCTCTTAGCCAGTATGTTATTATGACTTACCTATCTATGATATTGTGAGGATTGAATAAAGTAATGTAAGTGAAGTAACACTGAATATTTTAAGTGATTTTATGTTTATTTATTTTAAAGTTTTTACTTATTTACATGAGAGAGAGATCATAAGCAGGAGGAAGTGACAAAGGGAGAAGGGAGCCCACTGGGGGCCAAATCTCAGGACCCTGGGATTATGACCTGAACTGAAAGCAAACACTTAACTGACTGAGCTTACCAAGGTGCCCGAGGTTATTACATTTCAAAGATAATAATTCAGTCATCCTTCAGTCCTCTTTCTCCAAAGTATTCAACAAGTATTCAATTATAAAGTTACTACAAATTTTACCACTCATAAGTAGCTGGGGCATTTTCTTTCAAATTATAAGACTAATGTCTTTTTTTTTTTTTAATTAGAGGTGATGTGTAAAAAACACACAAACTTATTTATCATTGGTTATCATTTTCTCTGTTTTGTTTGGTAGCACTAAATGATGAAAAGACCACCCACTCTGACACTGGGTGTGAGCTGGTGCAGGCACAGAAGTATCTGAGCTGGTGACAATGGGGACTTAGAGACTATCACCCATCACCTTAGTGAAATGAAGTTGTTTTCAAAAATTATATTAAAATTAATTTTGAGAACATTTAAAAGATCTGGGTGTTGCCAGTCTCTGTTATGTAGTATTCCAATGGAGGGTTTTGTTTTTTAATATAAAATTTGGATGAATCAAACTCAATTCAAAGTTGGAAATTAACCCAGTTGTTGCTTCATTCCTAGAGTTTAGTCAACTAGCTCACTAACATCCTCCACTTCCTTCTCTGAGACTAGGGCCTCTGAGACACATTTGCCTTCCTTTCCAGTTTAGGCATTTTAGAAGGTCAAAGACTACATCTTCTTTTTCCTCATCTTCATTGTAAGACTTTTAGACCCTTTTTTGGTGCATGATTCCTCTGATGTTAGTGATGCCACATGAACTTAAGCGCATGCTTGCTTGATTAACAAGGTGTGAGTCTGGTAAGTTCTATTACAGTAATATTGGAAGAGAACCCTCAAAAGAAATGTCAAAATGTTGATGTTTCTCACCTTTGTGATAGTAGTTCAAACTGCTCATTATGGGATAGGAGAGGCTATAATGTTGGTATTGGTTGGTAGAGACTCTTTCTTTCTATATAGTTCCTGTACTAGGCCCCAGAAGGGCTATTACTAAGGGGAAGTGAAATGTGTATAAGAGAGGGAACTGGGGAAGCCTGCCCTAGAATTGAAGCTTATCTGAAAAATAGTGTAATATAAAGAGAGAGAAGGAAATAATGTGAAAAGAAAACCAAAGAAAATTAGGGGTTTTTTTTAAAATTCCTGCTTCTTGGTATTTAAATGTATTACTCTTGCTCCTAAAAGGCATCTGAATCTATCTTTTACAATAGCCTTAATCCATTTCTTTTTAATTCCATTTCTTTTCAAAATAAGCCACGTTTAGACCCCTATTCGTGCTTATGCCAAATCTCAAATTCTTAAATGTGCATACTTGTTAGGGAAACATATGATTTTTAATTTTTCTAGTAAAAGCCTTGTTTGTAGGGATGCATTAAAGGGCTTTAAGTAAATATTAAATCCCAGTCAACTGAAAACTAAGAACCCAAATTAAGTCTTCAGGCAGTTTTCTGAATATTGAAAGATAAAAAACCTTTTAGTTTAAGATGATGAATATTTTTGTTAACCCCTCCAAATACTATTAATGTTTTACTGAGGGGTATAAAAAGAAATGTCTATAAGTCATAATGAGAATATGAGATAGAGATTTTTTTAAAATGTTTTATTTATTTATTTATTTGTCAGAGAGAGAGAGAGAACAGGAGCACACCAGAGGCAGACTGAGGGAGAAGCAGACTCCCTGCTGAGCAAGGAGCCCGATGCAGGATTTGATCCCAGAACACTGGGATCATGACCCAAGTGTAAGGCAGATGCTTAACCAACTGAGCCACGCAGGTGCCAATGAGATAGAGATTTGGATGAATTTCATGAAAAAGAAGATACTAGATTTCACATATGTGACACAGAGCGGAGGGAGCAGGAGCATAGGCACACACAAATGTTCAGTAGAGAGGCCTTCATTATACTGAAATTCTAGAGATGCTCCAAGCAAGGAGATGGCATATTTAAAAGGAGGAAGGGAAATTTAGTGAAAATAGGTTAGTAGGTTTCACTTTATCCTCTTTTTTTGCTATCCTTGACTCTGGACAACTAATTGAATGTGAAAACCAAAAAAATCTATCTGACCTTGGCACTGGTTACATGCTTTTCCACTCGACCAAATTTAATGTCATCACCTTAACTGCATTGCAAATCCTTATTTTTATTTGATTCCTTATTGAATTCAATTAAAAAATATAACATATGATTTAAAAATCATTCGTGAGTTTACAAATATTGTGCTATATCAATAGATGAAACATGGAAGGCAATTACAATTCCAAGAATATGTGCTTAGTAATAACCTCAACAATGTAAAAATAATATAGCTGATAGTTTGGAGGGTGAGGGAGAAGAGATAAGAGGAATATAGGGTTATTATTTAAAGTAAGAATTAGAAAAAACAAAAGTAAATCTGCAAAGAGCAGTCTGGGAGAAGCATCAGAGGTATTTTAAGAGAATAAATTTCCCATCTTTGATAGTTTGTGGTTAAGAGTTACTGTTTAAACTTATAAATAAAAAAATTAGAGTAGTGAAATTATTTAGGATTACAAAAAACACAACTAAATGCAGGAAGAGTTTTAAGGGATCACTCTGGAGAGTAGGACTAGGAATAGTAATAATTTACTTTCCATTTTACATGTTTCATTGTTACTTGAATTTTTGTTTTTGTCATGTTCATGTATTACTTATATGGTAATTTAAAAAAATCACATAACAAACCTACAAGCCCCCCTCCTTTAAAAGTCATACAATTAGAGACATAAGAAAACTTGTCTTAGATATCAGACTTCCCTAAAATTATTATTGTATGACATAAGATAATGTTTCCAAATGTATTTAATGAATCTGATAAAGATAGTAAAAAAAAAAAAAACAAAAAAACTATGGCCTATTTCAATATGAAATGATGCTCATACCACCATTGGAGTTCAAGGAAATTAAAATTTAAGCTACCAAAAAAATATCTCTACACACCTATTAATTTGACAAAAGTATCTGACAATATCAAGTATTGATGAGGAACATCATCACCCACTGAAAGACAGGTATTTAAACTGTTACAACCAGTTTGGAAAACTGTTTAGTATTATGTAACAAAACTGATGGCACACCTACACGACAAGCCACTTTTGGATATATGCTCTGGAGAAGCTCTAATAATGCCCACTAGAACATTTCCAGCATTACTGATCATGTTAACAACAAAAACTCTGGAAATAATACTATACAATGGATATATAAATTGCCTTGTTCTAATCCAAAGAAATGAAATCCAGTAATGAAAATGAATAATCCACAGGTAAACTAACGACATGGAAGAAGTTCACAAATGCATTGCTGACTAAAAAAGCAAGATATAAAAAAGTGTACATTTATGTAAAATTCAAAAACAGGTAATCCATAATATATTATCAGGATGCCTGTATGGTTGGTAAGACTATAAAGAAATCCAAGTAAATTATTAAGATAAAACACAAATTCTGGTTACCTTAAGGAAGTAAAGAACTATGATTTAAGATTTTTGGGGGTCCCTATCTTATGTATGTCTTTATCTTGACCTGATGAATGGCTATTGCACTGTACATATAACAGCTATATATGTAGCTATATATATATAATGCACTCTTCCATATATTTAATATTTTGCATAATTTT
>RCUC01128743.1:0-19883 GCA_003697995.1 Taxidea taxus jeffersonii | reverse complement strand
CAGCATTTGATTCCTTTGACCCTTTCCTTCTTCCTGACAAACTCTCTTCCATTTGCTTCTGTGACAAAGCATTCTCCTGGCTTTTGTCCTACCTCTCTGCTTCCTCCTACCCCCACTTCCGTCCCCTTCCCCCACTTCTTTGCAGTCTCTTTTTCCTCTGCCTAGACTGCGAGGTGTTTCTATCTCTGGTCTCTCTCGCTTCTGACCCCTTGGTTCTCCTCCAGTGAGCTCATTCCCTCTTCTGGCTTCTACTACCATTTCCCCATGTTAATGATTCCCAAATTCATACCCCACATCCAAATCAGTCTTCTCCCTGGCCCAGTGGATGTCTGCACTTGCATGTCTTCGAAGCACCCTGAATGTCAGTTTGACTAGAACAGAATGCAAAACTCACTCACCAAACTACCCCTCCTGCTGAGCTCCTTACCTATTAAACAATGTCACCTTCCCTTCACCAGAAGCATCCTGGCCCTTATCTCTCTCTCTCTCTCTCTCTCATTTCTTTCCTCTAATCAATGAACCAGCCTTGTCAACACTAAGTTCTAAATTGCTCTAGGATCTATCCAGTCCTTGCCATGCACACAAGCAGACAAACGTCCGCGGGTACGTCCCACCACAGCCAGTGCTCATTTTGATTGGCCAGTGGCCCTAAGGCACTGATTGTGAAGCATTAATATCATCCCTATCTACCTCCTCTCTCCCAGTACAGGCTGCCACCAGGTATTGCCTGGACTGGAGCATGACTCTTGCTCTTCTTGCTTTTAGTCTCTGATTCATTCACTACTCATCATCGGCCAGAGTAATGTTTCTGAAATACAAATTTGTTCAAATCATTGCTCTACTTAAAATCTGTTGCTGGCTTCTTATGTTCTTTATGCCTAGAAAATTCTTCCTTTTTTTCCCCCCTCCAACTGGCTAACTTATACTGAGACTTCAGGCTTCAGCTTAGACCTCAGCTCCCCTGAAATCCTTCTTTGACTATCCACTCAAGACTGGGTTGTCTCCCATTTCTCTCATGATATACTCTATTTCCTTAATTGAGACAAATTGGCCATCACTCTCCATTTCTTCATTTCACATTCTGTCTGTAATCCATGCCACTAAGGTTTTCATCCCCACCACTCTACTGAAGCCACACACATCAAAGTTGCCATCTTGCCAAACCCAGTGATAAATCTGCTGTTCTCATAGTCTTGGACTTCTCAGCCACATCTGATGCTGCTGGCCACAACTTCCACCTTGAAGCACTTGGATTTGGGAGACTTCATTGTCTCAGTTTTCTTTTTAATTCACTGTCAGTTCCTTCTCAACCTCCTTAGCTCCTCTACCTCTAAGTGTTGGAGTCCTCAACCTTCTTCTCTTTTCTTTATGTTTGCCTCCCCCCAAACAATGTCATCTAGCCTCAGGGCTTTAAATACATTTATATGCTGGTGACTACCAAATGTTTATCACCTAAACTTTACCCTGAGCTCTAAACGTTCTATCCAATTACTATTTGACATTTCCATTTAGATATCTAATAGGCATCTTTTCCTTAATATGCCTGGAGTAAATTTTATGGTGGTCCCCAGAGAGATGGGTCTACATCCTAACCCTCAGAAACTGTTAGCATCTTCTTATTTGGAAGAAAGTTTCTTTGCCAGTGTAATTAAGCTAATGATCTCAAGATGTGATCATCCTGGATTATCTAGTGAGTCTTAAATCCAATGACAAATGTTCTTTTATAAGAGATAGAGGAAAAGAAGATAGAGACACAGAGCGGAAGGCGTAGAAAGATGGAGGCCTAGAGCAGAGTTACACAGCCATAAGCCAAGGCATGCCTGAAGCCACTGGAAGGTGGAAGAGGCAAGAGAAGGATTTTCCCCTGCAGCCTCCAGAGGAAGCATGGCCCTGCCTACATCTTAATTTCTGACCTCTGGCCTCCAGAGCTGTAAAAGGAGAAATTTCTGTTGTTTGAAGCTACCAAACTCGTGGTAATGTGTTACAGCAGCCCCAGGAAACAAACATCATGCCCAAACAGTATTTGTTTCCTTTCCCAAACCTTTTTCTCTCATCTTTCTCATATCAGTCAAGTGTACTAAAATCCACTTTATTCTTCAGGTCTAAACCCCCAGGAGTAATCCTTGGTTCCTCTCTTTCTCTCCCCCTCACATCCATAAGCTGTAACCTATTTTTTAAAAATGACCCCAACCCTAATCACTTATCATCAAACCAGCTGTTACCACACAGTTTCAGTCTCTTGCCCTGTTTCCTCTAGACTGTTGCCTTCCCTCCTACGTAGTTCCCTGGTTTCCTTCTTCCTTCTGGTTTCCTTCTTCCTTGAAGCACTATAGGGCACTCCTAAACTCAAGACACCGTCTCGTCTCTGATTTAAACCTCCAGTGGTTTCTCAAGTCCTCAGACTAATCATGGTGTCAAAATGGGCTCACAGGCCCCAAATGGTCTGGCCTTTGCTAATGCCCAACTTCATCCCTCTTGGCCACTCTGCTCTAGCTGCTCTGGCCACCTGTCTGTTCCTCAAGAGCACCAAGCTTCTCCCTCTCACATGTGCTTATACTTGCCACTTCCTTTGCTCAAAAGGCTCTTTCCCAAGGTTCTCTCCTGGTCTGTTTGTCTCATCCATCAGACCTCTCTCTTCCAGAGTCTTCCCTAGACATCCTATCTAAAATGACACATCTTTTTGTCCTCTACCCTGCTAAACCAGTTTACTTTCTCCATAGCACCCGTTACCTAAAATCATATTATCATATGCTACTCATTTAGTGAGTGTCTACCCTGTGATGATGTAAACTCTGGAGGGAAAGGGTTTTGCCTGTTCTTCAAACAACCCTCAGAGTCTAGAACAATACTTGGCATGCGGTAGACCCTCAATATGTATTGTTGACTGTTCAGATACATGAATTTTAACAGCCTCCTTACCTGTATCTTGCTTACAACAATCCTTAAGCATATGTATTAAATCAGTGGATCTATAAATGAATATTTTCCTGATTAAATCAGCTGGAAGAAATCTCACCCTCCTCCAAACTCATACATGACATTCCTTCACAAGTCAACACATTAGCCTATCTTTGAGGCAGTTCATTTATATATGCCATTTCTCTCATTGACTATGAACTCCTTAAGCTCACGACCACAATTTCTCACATCCTGAGTTCCACACAACATAGTTTGTCATTCATGACAGAGAGTAGTACCTCAATAGATGCTGGTGACTGAATGAACGGAGGAATGACTAAAAAGGTCATAATCTGCCGACTTATAAACTGCCACATGCTTAAGACTGTTGAATCTTATCAGATTTGTCCTAGATCTGTTATAGCTCTCCACCAAATCCACCACTTGAGTCTCAAAAACTTCATTCCTTCCTTCTGAGCAGTTAATACAAGAGGCAGAGAGTAGCAAAACGCTCATGACACCCATGGGCCTATTGGACTCTTTTTTTGGCCACTGACTCACTTAATTTGATGTAGTTTAGCACATTACAAGATTGTTCGAGAGTACTATAAATGATATCAGACACCGTCAGAAACCACTTCAGAAAATCATTGCCTGTAGCCAGATCAAAAGGTGAACACCTGGAAACTAGCAATGCTAGAAAAACAGAATAAATCATTTTTTCCTCTACCCCTTAGATATTTTCACCTTTTTGCTCTAAGGAATGTCTATATTAACTTAAATTTTAAGCTTCTGTAATATAGTTATAAGGGGTCGGTGTAGTAAGAAAACACTTTGGTACCCGAGTGAAGAGGAATTATCCTGGGTTCTCTCACTCCTCTCCAAAGATTCTGGGCTATTTTCAAGTTGTTTTATTTATTCAGGTCATTCGTTCCAATTATTCTATTCTGATGTTATTTCCAACACAAAGATAGTCATATTTGGCGAAACTACCGTCATCATCTTGAATTTCCAGTAAGTGAACTTCATCAAACTTTCTCTATTTTAAATTGACTTTAAAAAGCAACGTGGCTATGTTGAACTGCTTTGAGCCTCCTACTTAGGCAAGATGCAGGGCTCAGACCATGATGCTTTTATATCTTTATAGTTTTCTTTGTATCTCAGAAGACAGTGGCAAACAACACGTTGGCCAAACAGAGGTCTTATATGAATGGCAGCTAACGCACCCCAGTCTAACCCAGTCATTTATTTCTTGGAGTGTTCCCTTACTCACAGCTGCCTCCTTAGTGCCTCACAAAATGATGAATGTGGTCAAGATGACCTCTCCTCAGCTGTCAGAGTGCCTGGGGAAGGTAACTTACACTAAACTGTGAGTAGCTTTCCAGCCAGCATCCAGCCAGTGACGTAGCTGCAGCAGCTTTGCTCACCGAGAGATACTAAAGCTGGACTTTCTTAAAGTAGTGTGGGAAAAGGAAACGAGATGTGGGAAAAATTAAGACTTTTTGGGTCGTTTTATAGCTTGAACGTGGTTTATCTGAAATTTTGTGAACTTGATATGCTATTGTGTTAATGCATCAAGGCTGCAGAGTTCAAAAAGAGATGGTTTGTTTGAAATTATGGCACCAAAATGTGTTTCCACTTAGGCTTTTACAAAACAACTGCTTCGGAGATTTGGAGAAGGGCATAGCACGGAAAGAAAGATCTTTCACATTTTATGTTAACATTCACTTCTCAGTGCTCAGAGGAATTCGGCCCTGTATGCTGCGACAATCACATTTGTGAAGCCCCTTTTGGATTCATCTCAGTCTTGAGTGGAACATTCAAAGATGCCCAGGAGAGTTTTATTCTTCTGAAAAGCGAAACTGCTTCGCTCCAAAGACACTTCTGAAATAAGATTGTTACTTTCTTGAAATGTTACTCGACTGGAATGTATTATGAGTTATATATGCCTGGACTCCCTTGTTTAAAAAATGCAAAACTGGGAAATTAACCAACCGATCACAAATATGTTTCCAAGTGGACAGTTTTGTCCCAAAATATTTTTTTCCTAGTTTATATTGAATGATCTGCAATATAACAGATAAGGAAAATAGGTATGTGAACAAGTATGTGGGTATGGTGGCGGGAGGGATGCTTTGTTGTGGTTGGTAGTCATTCATTCCTTCCCTCTACCTTCACACCATTCACAGAGGGACTGGGGGGGGAGGAGAGGCCTGGCAGAATATTGGAGAAGGAGAGATGACGAGGGGCACAGGCACCTGACTTTTCAAGTCCTTTCTGCTGAGACTACATCCCCACGCTCTTCAGAATCTCTCCCCCACACTGTTTAGCTTTAAAAGTCTGAAAGATAAAACCATCAACAGAAGCTCTTTGTAAAGATATATCTCTTTTTTTATTTTAAGATTTTAAAAAATTTATTTATTTGACAGACAGATCACAAGTAGACAGAGAGCCAGGCAGAGAGGAGGAAGCAGGCCCCCCGCTGAGCAGAGAGCCCAGAACCCGGAGATCATGACCCAAGCCGAAAGCCGAGGCTTTAACCCACTGAGCCACCCCGGCGCCCCATGTAAAGATATATTTCTTCAACTTGTCATTCACATCTGAGCTTCAGAATTTTAGGCATATTCAAGCATCCCTAGCCTGTTCTTTACTTAATCCTTGTTAGCTTATTTGACGCACATGGGAAAACAAAAAACACCTTAAATAAATTAATTTTACTAAGGGGAAAATTTCCTTCACTGCCATACATAGATGTGCTGCTTAAACACGGATTTTTATATCTTTATATTTTATATAGTGTATTGGCATTATTTTGCATATAAATATATAACAATATTTTATTATTTATTTTATAGAAATATGAAAATATTAAATATGATAAATAAATATAATATAATAAATACATATGATATAGTAATATATTTATTATAGAAACATATTTATTAGTATATTATAATATGTATGTTGTATTTACATGTAATACATATTTTTCTGAAATATGACATGTTAAAAAGATAAATAGTCAGAAAAATTTTGCCACCTGAAAGTAACTGGTGTGCCACCTTGAGACTCGGCAAAGAAACTTCTCCAGCTTTCTTTAACACAATGTTCTCAAACTTACTTGACCGCATGTACCAGTCGGTATGTTCAGAACGTGGTTTGGCTAACACTGAAGCAGAACATTTCTTTGGTCCCTTACAAGTCAAAATGTTGTAACAGGAAAAGGAATTATACTTGGAAATACTCCTCTAACTTCAGGAGAAAGTTAACATGGAGTGAGACTGAATTCTCATCCTTCCCATGTTATCTGAGTTACCCACCAAATAAACGAAAGAGGCTAGATATTCTTTGCCATGTCTTAAAAATGAAACTTAACTTCTTTGATTGATATTTACGAGATACAAACCCAACAGAATAACCGAAAAATAGAACGTTGGCAAAGCAACCTGACAAAGGATAGCATGAAGTTCCTGAGGAAAGAATGCTAAGAGACGTTCAGTTCTCCCAAGTATTGAAACCTGGGCTTCACCATGCATGAATCATTCCAACTGCCACAGTCCTCACAGTCACCAGCAAGATCTAGACGGACTCCAGGGCGAAGTCTCCCATGGAACCCTGCTTGTTTGCACGTGCCTGCGTATGACCTTAAGTAAGGGAGGCAGGTTTGGCTAGGTGAGGATGTATTTCTTAGGAGAACAGGGAAGACGAGCTTGCCCTTCTGAGAGGAATGCAGTGAGGGTCTGCAATTCAGAACAGGGAGCTTCGAGCATCTTCAGGTGTATCTGGAATTCGTACTCCCACCCGCCAAGTTCAAGTTTAGGGTGGGGAAGGGTGAGAGGTGGGAGTGATGGAAGGAGCAAGGCCCGCAGGCAGAAAAAGATGCTGCCGAATCATTCCATCTGCACTCCCAGTTGCCTGAGATGGACATCAATGCCTGCTTTGTCCTAAATGAAGGCTTGGGTCAAACAAAGGACTCTTGCTACACACCTATAGTTTTGGCTTAGTTTCTTCATTACTCACCGCTGAATGGGACGTGAATTCAATACGCTGTCAAAAGGAAAGGGCGTGGGGAGCTGAAGCTGTCTGAGTTTTCCTTGGAGCTTTTTTTTTTACAATTCTGATGATTGCTAGTCTACGGTTCAGATAGCATCAGAATCCAGAATATATGGCCATGCTTTATAACACACAGCATGTAAACTCTAGTGTAAACCATGCCATTTTAAATAACAAGTAAGGGAAAACTGGCTTTTAATTATTTCACTATTAAGCTCTGAAGTTTATTTTACTAAATGCCACTGTTAATGTTATAAGTTGACATAACTTTGGAACAAAGGAAATATCGTATGTTGATGGCTGTAAAGAATCACATACATATCCATTCTCATGGTCTCCCAAAGTTAAAGGTACAATATGAGATATATCATTGAATACATAACAGAATCCTTGACTGGTTCGATGGATGGCTTGAATTAATAAAGACATAGGGAAATTATTCTTTAAAACCATGAATTCACAACTACAAAGCCTATTTTTGCTTTGCTATTATTAATACAATAAGAAGTTTGACTTTGACCTTGGAATCACAAACGTGGAAAACATTAACAGTATTATATTTACATGTTCTGAGCCTCTCCTTTTCTGTATTAAACTGAGGCTTCTGATAAGTTTGGAGGAGTCCTTGTGGCACCAAATAAAACTAAACAATGCATACAGACGAAGATCAAGGAGGTCTAGTGAACCAAAAGATTTCAGCTCCTTGATAAAAGGAAGTCTGTTTGAAACCACTGGCAATTATTAATGTTTTAAAACTATAATTTAAGAAATCATCCTTTGTAAAAATATTAATCTTTTGGAAAATATGTCCTTTATAATGTGCTATATAAGGGGCATCTGGGTGGCTCAGTTGGTCAAATGTGCTATATAGCAGGGTTTTCAAAGACATTTCAGACTCATGATGTTGATAGGAATGTCTTCCTACTACTAACCTAGTCTTTTTCCTTTCTCCAAGATATGCTTCAGCTGTCTGAGGATAAATTTAAAAGGCAGAGGGTGTCTTTAATGCAATAGCACCTCCCTCAAAATAAAATAAGCCAACTTTTAAAATGTTATAATTTTTCTTTAAGTGTAATTTAATACTTAAGGTCCGGTTTTGGCAACATAAAATAAAATGTCTTGCTGATTGTCAGTCTCCTCTGGAGTAAGAGTGGCAGTTTCTTGCAAATGGTGAGTTGTGCAAGCCTTCTCTGTAACATTGCAACAGGAACACTGCCTGTGGTGTGATAGACTGGAGAGGGAGACACAATGCTGGCTTTCTCTTGCTTTGTGTTCTAAATAGGCCAGTAGCCATGAATCATGCTTTCATGGAACATACTCGGGAGATGGGCATATCACAAAAGGAAGTAGGTAGGAAGCAACTGCCATTGGTCATCTGGTCATGATCTCTCCTGCAAGAATTCGATACTAGCCTTCCCAAATAGGAAAACAGGCTGGAGACATGGTCTGAAGCCTGTCACAGCCTGAAAAGACCTTGCATGAGCCCAGACGTCTGTAAATATTGCTAACTTCAGCTCTGTGGTTTCTTAGACAGCACGTTTCCTTGGATTTCCTGCCGAAATGACCACTTTGGAAAAGCTCGCAGGATGAACCACATTTCTGAAGGTAATTTCTGTCAGAGAAATAAAAGAAAAAAGAATAAAAATAAATAAATAAAAATGCAATTGTAAGTCTTAAAAAGTTATTTCCTTGTCAGGCTGGTTAAAGTATACATAATCCTAAAATATCAAATTGTAATGATGTTGACAAATTATCAGAATGGGTTTCCACTTTAGTTGGTCCTTAGACACATTACAGAGATACTGTTTCATTAAGAGAAGGTGAGTGCTGAGTCTATTTTTTGGTTGAAAGTTTGGTAAATGTTGATTTCTTAACAGCTAAAGTAAGCCATCTCCCAAACAAACAAACACAACACGAGAAGCAATTTGGATTGTCCTCCTTAATCTCCAAAACGATGTGTTTTCATCCCAAAAGTGTGTATACTTCTGGTAATTGACATATTCTGTTGATTTACTTGACAACTGTTAATGGGCCTCAAGTTACCGGGATAATTTGACTCCTTTAGAAACTCCCTAAATGGAGATATTTTCAAACATCTTGGGTTATAGTTGGTACCTTTCTGGTGTCCTTTGGAATAGCTTTTGTGTATTCAAAGGACTGTTTCTCAATTTATTTTTGATTTAAACAATTGGTGACTAATTTACTCAAGGAAAATTTTAAACTTAAAAATCTCTTTAGTCCGTGTATAAGTATAGCAAATGTTAACACATTTTTAAAAGGGGTTTCAAATAATGTTTAGTTTCATGAGTTAAACACCTTCAAATGCTTTAAACTTGGCTTATAAATTTAGTATATTATATTTCTATTTTAAGTATTTCAATTATCTGAGTTACAGAAACCCTGGTATATATTTACAAAGCTTTTATATATTTAGTACATTAAATTTAATTAAAGGCACAGTGACACTGAAGTTCTCTTGGATGATACAATATTGTATATGTGTTTAGTAAGATTTCATTTTAAAAACTCAAGTTTAAATTAAGTGACCAATCCAATCATCTTAAACTGAAGGATGTCCAGGATGCAGGAATTTCAATTTAAAAACAAAGTCAGTCCTGAGCAAATCAGGACAAGTCGGTCATCTCAAGTAAAAATCACACAATTACAAATTTTCAATTGATGTTACAAGACTGTCATTTCAAGTAGGCCAAGTATATAAAATAACAAATATGAATGGTTTATTTCTTAACCTCTGGATATTTATACTTCAATTTTAATTATTGTAATCTTTTCTATACTAATTCTGAATCTTCCCAGGGTTAAAAGATTGTTACCCACTAAAGGAAGTCTGTTACCATCCCAGATAATTTAGGTTACCTAAACAGATTTGGGCCTGGATGGGAACTGGATTTTTGTTAAAGATCCTGATGAGTCTCACTGAATCTTGTTTTATGTTTGAAATCTCTTGGGCTCATCATATAGGTGAGCTCAATGGCACTAACTGTTAGGCAAATGCAAACAAAAACCACAGTGAGCTACTACTTCACACCCATTAGGATGGCCACTATCACAACAAGAGTGGGCAAGAATGTAGGGCATTTGGAACCTTTGTGCTCTACTGGGGAAATGTGAGATGGTGTAGCCACAATGGAAAACAGTATGACAGTTCTTCAAAAAATAAAAATAAAAAAATACAATTACTGTATGACCCAGCCATTTTACTTCTGGATATATACATCAAAGAATTGGGTGTACAGGGTCTCCCAGAGACACTCAAACACCCATGTTCATGGCAACATTATTCATAATAACCCAATAGTGGAAGTAACTAACCCATGTGTCCATCAGTGGATGGATGGATAAACAAAACGTGGAATACACAGACAATGGAATATCATTCAGTCTTAAATGGGAAAGGAATTCTGACTCATGCTTCAACATGGATGAATCATGAGGACACTATCCTGGGTGAAATAAGCCAGACATAAAAGGACAAATATCATACAGTCGTATCTTTATGAGGTATTTAGGGTAGTGAGACTCACAGAGACTAATGTAGAATGGTGGTTTCCAGGAGCTGAGAGGAAAGGGAATGGGGAGTCAATGTTTAATGGGTATAAAGTTTTGGTTTTGCAGGATGAAGAGCTCTGCGGAGTGGTTGACTAACAGCGTAAGCATACTTAAGATTGCTGGACTGTATGCTTGAAAGTGCTTACGGGGGTAAATCTTCCATGGTGTGTGTTTTAAATTAAAATTTTAAAAAAATTAAATGTGTTCTTATTTGTGTTAAGAATCAAAATGTTCAATAAGGAGAAGCATTGAATAGGATGTGTAGAAATGAGAACCCTCATGGTCTCCCGGTGGGAAGGTAAAACAGGGCAACCACTTTGGAAATGAGTCTGGCAGTTGCTCAGATGATTACCGATGGAGCTCCCGTAAGAGGATATGTCTGTAGACACGTTCCAAACTGAAAAGTAAAGAGAAATTAGACCAAAAAATGGAACAGAACATTCAAGGACCATTGGACAAAAGAGGCAATATATGCATAATGGGAATACCAGAAGGAGAAGAGTGAAAAGAACAGAAGATGTTTTTGGAGCAATAATGACTATGAATTTCCCCCAAATTGCTGTCAGACACTAAACCACAGATCCAGGAAACTCAAAGAATATCAAGCAGGGCAGAGGCCAAAAATACTACATTTTGGCATATGGTATTCTAACTGCAGAAAATCAAAGATTTGGAAAAAAAAAATTCTTATCTTGGAAGAAGCCAGAAGAAAAATGAATAAAATGCTGGTCCATGCTATAACCCGAATGAACCTTGAAAATGTCATACTGAGTGAAAGAAGTTAGTAACAAAAGGCCGCCTTGCCTATGAGTCTACTCATATGAAAGTCCAGAACAGGACAAATTTATAAAGACAGAAAGTAGATTAGTGGATGCTTAGGGCTGAGGGAGAGTGATGGGAGATGGGGGGCTGACAGCCAAGGGTACAAGGTTTCTTTCTGAGGTGATGAAAATGTTCTAAACATGACTGTGGTGGTGGTTGCATCTATCTGTGAATATACTAAAAATCACTGAATTGAACGTTTGACATGGATGAATTGTAGCATAAGGGAATAATATGTCAATGTCAATAAGGCAGTGAAAAATGTTTTTGTTCAATGTGAAGGTAGTTGTTCTCAGAGCCCATAGTGTCTAGTTCTTTGCTTGTCCACAGAAATCTGAAACTTCTATCCAGGTAGAGCACGAGCAGGAGAAAGTGCAGAGGGAGATGAACAAGTAACCTCCCCACTGAGCAGGGAGCCTGATGCGGGGCTTGATTCTGGGACCCTGAGATCATGACGTGAGCTGAAGCCAGACCCTTCATCAACTGAGCCACCCAGGTGCCCCTACACTGAAATACTGAAATACTAAAATACACTAAAATACTGAAGACCTTTGGATCCCATGAAAACCTTAGACAGACACATGCATTTTCTATTGAACCTGATGGAATCTTGTACTCTTCTCTATTCTTGCAACTTATAACTCTTAGGGAAATTTGAAATAATATCCAAAGAATTCTGGAGACCTCACCTAGGCTTACCACCACCACACACAAGACCCCTCCACTGCCACCTGTGATACGGTGAGACAACAATTATTCCTAAGGTGCTTTTCTGTGGCCAAAAGATAATTTACAAATAATACTAATTCTCTGAATCACCAATTTGCCAAACTTATAAATTCACCCAAATTATTTAAAATTTGATTATTTTGCCTATGCTAAAGTTTACATAAATTAGTAATGGAGAGGGTGATTTCTTTTTTTTAAAGATTTTATTTATTTATTTGACAGAGAGAGATCACAAGCAGGCAGAGAGGCAGGCAGAAAGAGAGGGGGAAGCAGGGTCCCTGCTGAACAGAGAGCCTGATGCGGGCTTGATCCCAGGACCCTGAGATCATGACCTGAGGCAAGGGCAGAGGCTTAACCCACTGAGTCACCAGGCACCCCGAGAGGGTGATTTCTATAGCTTTCACAAGAATGTTAAATTTGTCGAGGTAATTTAATCTCATGAACATATTTAATATTCAGAAAAGGAACCGAAAGCCATAAATGCAAATAAAATCCCATGTGATCATGAGATTTATGACTTTTAATTCATACAGGACTATTGTAGTTTATACTGTTATTGGCTGAATTATTTCCCCCAAAATTCATAAGGTGAAGCCTTAACCCCCCAGTGTGACTGTATTTGGAGGTGGGACCTATAAGGAGATAATTAAGACGAAATATGTTCATAAGGAAGGGACCTTAATCTGATAAGTCTAGTATCCTTACAAGAAGAGGAAGAGCTACCAGCAGTGTTCTCCAACAGAGGGAAAGCCATGTGAAGACAGTGAGAAGAGGCCAGAAAGATCTCACCAGAAACCAGCCCTGCCATCACCTTTAGCTTAGATTTCCAGCTGCCAGTACCGCGAGAAAATAAATTCCTGTTGCTTCAGCCGCTCGGCCTGTGCTGTTGTGTTATGGAAGTCTAAGTGGAATAATACAATACCAATTTTTAAATATTATTGATGACTTATTCTATTTTGAGAAGCCTTTTAGCCTATTTTAGAATTACTTCACCATTTTCCCAAGTCACATGGCAACTTTAGTGTGTTGTGTTTATCAAACAGAGGCCAATGTTTAATATGCAATGTGGTGGTCCTTGTATCTTGTTATTTTTATATTTGTTTTTGCCTTAATTTTATCATCTTTAAGCATTCTTTAAGGATTTGTTACCACTTTACTCTTTCTTGAATAATTCTTTTTTTTAAATTAACTTATTTATTTGAGAGAAAGAAAGAGTGGGGGGAGGGGTAGGGAGACTCTTCAAGCAGACTCCTTGTTGAGTGTGGCGCCCGACGGAGGGCTCAATCCCAAGGTCATGAGGTCATGACCTGAGCTGAAATCAAGAGTTGGATGCTTAATCAACTGAGTCATCAAGGCACCCCTTGAATACTTCTTTATTTATGGCTAATGTATTTCAACTTTGTATTTTGAATTTCTGCTCACATGTTGGAATTCCCTTTTAGCATCTTCATTTCACTTCTGCATAATAATATATTGTCCAGACGACATAACTGCATGGTTCCCGTTAGAAAGCAAGATTTCAGCAAATCATATAACAAGATTTCCAACAGTTTACCCAAGTTTTGGTTTTCGTTTTGGTTTGGTTCGCTAAGTTTTGCTGTATTCCTTTTGGCCCAGCCATTTGCAATGGATTTCTCAATGTGTTTCAGTTGTATATCAAATTCATTGAGCAAATGAGACATTGAGTTCATTCCCAAAAGCTTCAAACACATGGAAATGGTCATATTGCATTGGTCTGATTAATTATGCAATGAGTTAAGAGAAGTACAGAAAGCTGGATTGAAAATACATTAATAGAAAAGCCCATCCCATTGCTTATAAATTACAGCAGTCCACACAATTATATTGGTAATTTGAAATATATAAGAATATTTGTACTCTCTAAAGTTGGAGTGTAGTGAAGCCTGTGATACTCTGGTTTGGTTAACCACCATAGCTTCAGAAAAACTCAAGCCAAATGAAAGTTTTGAAAGAAAAAAAATCCCCAGGAGTGGTTCGGCCATCTCATGCATCACATTACTGATAGTATGAGACAAAATGAATGGAGACTATTTGATTTCCAGCAAATTGTCCATTCGACAAATTAGTTTTCCAGCAAGCTGATTTTCTCCTCTCCCTTCCTGAAGGTGTATGCCACCAATATCCATATAGAAGTTTAAACAGGACGGTAAATTCATTCAGTAAACTGTGAGTCTTTTTACTGGGTATTATGTCCATAGTTGACACAGAAGAAAACAACGTGTTGGTCAAAGAACATGATACATTTGCCATCTGAAGAGACCTTCAAGTTAGAAACGTCTTTAAGCTTCATGGAGGTTACTAGTGACAAATTTATTCTCAATGGAAACATTTTTTGTGCACTCTATACTAACTAGAAAGATAGCTTTATTCAGCTGGACATTTTAAAGCACTTAGTAAAACATCTACTTGACATGTAACATTTTTTCCTCTTGAAAACAAATTTATCTTTATAAGGGTTTGAAGTGATAAATAGAAGGAACGTAAGTGAATACTTCTCAGTGACTTCACATGGCTGCCCGCCCTGCACCACTAATGTGTAATAAATAGATGTTTTAAATATTTGCTCCTCGAGGTCTCTTCTTGAACTCGAGCATAAGTTATCTAAACAGTTGAAAAAAGATTTATAGTTATGAAGAGGCCTATATGTCAAGGAAAGTTTTATGATATGTTCCATAATAAATTAGCAATAAATGGATACAGGTGACTGTGGAATTTATGACCTTTAATGCTTTAATACTGCACTAAAGAAAAACTAATTATTAAGGTCTTAAAGGGTAATATAAGAATACCATCTACAAATTGTCAAATTAAGCCATTCACACTAGGTTTTTCAGGTAGGTACTTTTTAGGGGGCTTCACCGGAGAGCCAGATGCATAGAAATAGCAGAAAATTCGATGCCATCAGGTAGCAGAAAAGCAACAGTCAGGCCTTCCATCGAAGTAAAAGAATGACTTCTAAACTTTCTTCTTCTGCTTAAAAATAATCATTCTTTCAGTACTTTAGTGATGTGCTATTTATACTGGAAAATAAAAAGGCTAATTTTATGAGATTCTTCCATGGCATTTTTTGCACATCCCCACCCTCCCCCCACAAGTCCCAGGAAGATGTTTGAAGACAAGGGGTCCCAGAAAAAGTTATCTGACTGAAAAATCAAATTGAAGCTACTTGCAGGTTTTAGAAACTGTCCCTTCCAGAAGGGACTTCAATTAAAGTCCTCATGGTGGGGAGGCATCTGTACTTTCATCTTTAGTTTTTCATAAGAAAAAAGAACTCACCCTTTTATTCCTAATTTGAACCTCACCAGGAGGTAGATGAGTTTATTTCCTAGAGGGAAGAGGCTATTGTCAAAGCCGGCCTCCAAAGTGATCTTCCAGTTTCCAATCTCTCACCCTTTTAATCCATTCTCCACACTAACACCAGAATGGTCTTTAATTTTAGGGGAAAAAATGTGATGATAGCACATCTCTACTTAAAATCCTTTGACGGTCTCCAACTACGTTAGCCCAACTCCTAAGCAAGAGAGATGGTCTTTGTGACCCAGCCCCATCCATCCTTCCAGGCTTACTCCCTCCTGGGCCCTCAGCTTCAGTGTGTTGGGTCACCAGCCATGCCTATGTGGCTTGCTCATGACTCTCTGGGTCTTCGCCCTTTGTTTCTGCTGCCCATTTGCCCTTCTTCCTTATTCTTCCTCTTCTTTCAAGGACCAGTCAAAGGCCACTTCATGGGTCTTGTCACAAATACAACCTTTGTCCTGTCAGAATCCATTGCTTTCTCAATGATTTCATGTCATTGTATCCTCTTCCTTGCATTGTGCTTAATCGTGTAGACATCTGTCTTGCTACTAAGTTGAAAATTGTGGAAGGCAGGGCCCTCATCTTGCTTCTGTTCATTCCTAACAACTCAGCGCATAGATATACCAGTGCTCAATCAAGGTTTGTTCGATGAAAAAGCTGAAGAGAGTGAGTGGGAGGTAGACATGAGGGGAGGTGGGTCATGAGTCTGGGACATGGGTCAGTAAGCCTTCCTTTCTTGTGGGTAGAGTAAGGCAAAGTTTTGGAGACAAACCAGAGTGGATTTTTCATGTTTCCTTTTTTCCTTAAGAGGCTCTTAGATAAAATATATGGGATGCCTGGGTGGCTCAGTCGATTAAGTGTCTGCCTTCAGTTCAGATCATGATCCCAGGGTCCTGGGATCAAGCCCTGCATTGGACTCCTTGCTTGGCGGGGTCAGGGGGAGGGTGGGCTGCTTCTCCCTCTGTCTGCCACTCCCCCTTCCTGTGCTCCCTCTCTCTGACAATAAATAAAATAAAATATTAGAAAAAGAATATACAGGGGCACCTGGGTGGCTCAGTGGGTTAAAGCCTCTGCCTTCAGCTCAGGTCATGATCCCAGGGTCCTGGGATCGAGCCCCGCATTGGGCTCTCTGCTCAGCAAGGAGCCCGTTTCCCTTCCTCTCTCTCTCCTGCCTCTCTTCCTACTTGTGATCTCTGTCTGTCAAATAAATAAATAAAATATTAAAAAAAACACACAAAAACTATTATGTTAAAAAAAAGAATATACATTATCTGAGATTGAAAGATATTTATGCATGGGGAAAGTTAACCAGGAAATTATAACTATAAATAAGAAGATGAGGTCACCAATTCTGAGAGACTGCTGTGTGCCAGGGAACAGGATTTAAAACTAGAATTGGGAGACTGAAGAGAAGTCTCACCTCACTTTGTGATCTAATGGCAAGTGGTTTTTTTTTTTTTCTTACCTCATTTCCACCTCTGCAAAAATAGGGATTATGATGAGTATTTCCCAATGTTTCAGCGTGGATTAGAGGAGATCATATATATGAAATGATGATAATACCTACGACTTATTGAAGATCTACTATATGATAGGCTTTGTGCTTTATAGATATTATCTTTAATTTAATTTTTAAAAGTGCACAAAGTATTTGTAACCATTCTAGTTATCAAGCAGGCACTGATACTCTTTCC
Organism: Taxidea taxus jeffersonii; assembly: GCA_003697995.1. Lineage (NCBI taxonomy): Eukaryota > Metazoa > Chordata > Mammalia > Carnivora > Mustelidae > Taxidea > Taxidea taxus. The sequence continues at coordinate 2,802 of RCUC01128743.1, read as the reverse complement.
CAAGTAGTCATGAGCAGCTTGACTTCTTCCAGATTTGTCATATCAGATTCCCAGCCAAGAGACATGCTTACTGATGTCTTTACCTTACACAAAAGCATCTTACAAATATTTCTAGTGTGTGCGAGTGGCTGACGCTCAGCATTTAACCTCGTGCTTCCTTAGAAACAAGGCCAGCTACAGTCAAAACTGTGGGAGAGGCAAAGATTTATGCCATTTTTATATCGTGTTTTTTGTCTCCTCTGTTCCCAAGGGCAAAACTTTACTGTCGCCTGTGATCTGCATAAGGACTTCATCTCTGATACCCAAAAATCATCTCCTATCCATCCCCTAACCTAGTAAGTGAACCAGAGAAGCAGATGAATCTACTTCATGGCAACTGTAGATGTTGGCTTCAGTCCTTCTGGGTGAGTATTTATCATTTTAAAGAAGGATACAAATTAATAGATCTATTTAGTTAAGAATTTTTAGTTTAAGACTAATCCAGAGGCAGATTTGCTATGAATTAATGAAAACTTAGCCTTTAGGATCCTTCATTGGCATGAATCCCTTCTAAATAAACATTTACTCAAATCATTTATATTTTAAGCCCCACAAAACTTGGAACAACCCCTAAACAAGTCCTATCTATAAGGTTCCAGCACATTTTTTCTCTGCTTGTACCTTGGCCTCTGGGATTGCTGCTTCCTTCCCGACTACAACTCATGATCTTTGATTCACTGTACATGCCTTGGGTAAATCTAAGTGTAGGCAGGGCAAAAAGGGTTATCATGGAATAATAATAATAATAATAATAATAATAATAATATTTCCCCAAATATTACGCAAGCCCTCTGTGGCTCAAGGTGTACCCTTCAACTCCAATTCCCAGAAAATTCCATCCTTCCCCTCTGTATTTGAAGGAATATGTTCATTATCACTCTGCTAATAAAATAAATTATTAAAAATGTATAATGCGAAAAAATGAAACAAGATGGGATCGGGAGGGAGACAAACCAAAAGAGACTCTTAATGTCATAAAACAAACTGAGGGGGGTGGGGGGAGAGGGGTTGGGAGAGGGGGGTGGGGTTACATTATATGTTTAAATTAAAAAAAGCTTAAATAAAAAAATGCTTACAGTAAAAAAAAAAATGTATAATGCGAAGGGGTAGCCATGGGCGTTTCTTTGTGCCAATGGAACAGTTCTGTACTGGATGGTGATGGTCATTACATGAATCTATACTTATGATAAATTTCATAATATTAAGCGTTAAAAATGAATGCATGCAAAAACTGATAAAATCTGAATAAGGCTTGTAGTTTAGTTAATTGCATCGTATCAATGTCATAAGGGATATATGGGAAATTTCTGTAGTACTTACACAACTTCTTGTGGTTTTTAAATTATTGCGAAAGAAAAAGTTGAAATATGTAATGGATTATTTCTAAACTTATCTGAGTAATTTTCAAGTTTGGGGCTTAGTTGGTAATACTGGTAGAAAACCATCTCTAAGGCACTGGCTCACTCTATGAAAGCTGCTGGCCTTTCCCAAAAATGGAAGACTAAAGCAACAAAGAATGTAGAAAAATCCTCGGTTTTCGACAGCACCTTGTTTTAATATATATTCCAGTGCAGAATAAAAAGTCCTGACTTCTTCTGCCTTTCTCTAAGAGCCAGAGAGGTAGGCACAAATTTGGGGAAGTCTCCTGTTGTGATCCTCTTTTCCACCTGTCCCTAATCACAAGCTAGAGTTGGGAGGCTATCTGAGGGCTGGATGCACAAGAAGAAGATCTTCCAAGTGGTTGGTTGGCTGGTTGGTTGGTTGATTGATTGATTGATTTTTGAGAGAGAGAGAGAGAGAGAAAGTGCACAAGCAGGAGGAAAGGCAGAGGGAGAGGGAGAAGCAGATGAGCAGGGAGCCAGATGCGGGGCTCAATCCCAGGACCCTGGAATAATGACTTGAGTCAAAGGCAGAAGCTTAACCGACTGAGCCATCCAGGTGCCCCTTCAGAGTGGTTTAAAGAGGACGTTTGAATTGAGTGGAAATTTAGACCAGCCTGGTGATCTCTAAAGCACACAGACTGTGCCAGGATAATATGAAGATTTGCTGCATTTATGAACAAGAAAAGTAAGGGGAATGAAGTAAACAAGTAGTTCTATATCTGAGGTATCCATCTGTGGTAAGGATCAATTTGTTTTCCCAAAATTGTGTCCTTCGAATTTTTTTGGTGAGTGTTGAACTTTATTTTTAGAATTTATTTTTTTTTTATAGTGTGTTTCATGACATAATGATGAAAGTAGATAATTGCTTACTTAAAGCTCTTGGCAAGATAAAAAAACTGGTGAATCTAAGTCACCCTCCTCCCCATGTTTTTCCTTCTTATTTCACCAACCTGTAAAATCCAACTAGATTAAATGTCTTTAAAGCATTTTTAAATTCTAATAATTGTTCATTCATATAGAGGTTTATTTAGGGCCTCTTACTTGCAAAGCACAGTCTTAGGCATTCTGGGATTCTGCCCTCCAAAAAGTCAAGATAAGACAGGTGCAGAAATAATAATAATGCGAGGTAGAAAGTGAAAAGTGCTGTGCAAAGTTTGGAAAATGAGCTGGAAATTTATTCTGACACCTACAAACACATGTAAAACTGGAAAAGGTGAGACCTGAGATGTCAAGTGGCATGAAATTCATTGGCTAGATCTTTTTTTTTTTTTTTAAAGATTTTATTTATTTATTTGACAGACAGAGACCACAAGTAGGCAGAGAGGCAGGCAGAGAGGAGGAAGCAGGCTCCCCGCGGAGCAGAGAGCCTGACGTGGGGCTC
>RCUC01128741.1:0-12628 GCA_003697995.1 Taxidea taxus jeffersonii | reverse complement strand
GGGATGCATGACTGTCTGTGCCCCTATACTTAGCATGTTCCTGGCCCATTCATTCTGCAGATGTGAAGTCAGTTGTCAACTGTGGCGCAGTGGTGATCAAGAAATACTTGTTGCCCAGTGCTCTAGGAGGTGAGGAGGACCACCCAGAAGGCAACGAAGGTACAGAGGGGAGAGGGGACCTGCCGAAGGCCACCACCTGGAGGGTAGAACTCGAATCTGTCCCCCCACCTCGGGTGTCCAGGCCTCAGTTTTCATGCCTGTGAAATGGGGATAAGACAGTGCTTCATCCAGAAAACCGGGGGACAGTTGCATTTCAGAATTGGGAGCGGTTTTTTTTTTGTGTGTCTTCTGAAAGTAATCGAATGTAAAAGATGCTGTATATTGTGTGATGCCCCTGGGGGTCTAGGAACAGCCTTTAAGCAAAGGCATAAATAATGGATAAACAGGGATACAAAGGGGTAATTGATCACTGAAATGGACTGGGTCAGCTCAGGGGGAGGTGGTTCTTCTGCACTGGAAACTGGGTTCTCCTCCTGGTGTGTGTCTGGCTAGAAGACAACCAAGCCAAAGAGTGGGAAAAGGAAGAGTTTTATTCAAAACAAGTAGGGAGACCACCGAGGGTATTTCCCAAAGCAGTGTCCTCTCCCTCCTCCCTACAACAAAATCGGGGAAGTTTTAAGCTAAGGATGCATGCATATTTATGAAGGGGCTTGGCAAAGGAAAGATCAGTAGAGAATTGGGGCAAAAGTCATCAGTGTTCCGGAGCTCAAAGGGGTTTAAATTCTGCAATGACTCAAGACTGTGTGTTGGGTCAACCTTTACTTCTAAAACAGCACTGGGACTTTTACCCCTGATTTATTGTCTGAAATGATAAGGCTCTCCCCTGGCCTGGTAGTGGATGTTAGTTTTCAAGTTCTTTTGTTTCCTTTTTTTTTTTTTTAAGGTTTTATTTATTTATTTGGCAGAGAGAGAGAGAGAGAGAGAGATGAGAGAGGGAACACAAGCAGGGGGAGTGGGAGAGGGAGAAGCAGGCTTCCCGCTGAACTGGGAGCCCAATGAGGGGCTTGATTCCAGGACCCTGGGATCATGACCCATGACCTGAGCTGAAGGCAGATGCTTAGTGACTGAGCCACCCAGGAGCCCCACGTTCTTTTGTTTTTTTAAAATCATTAACTATTGAGGTCTATTTTTCTGCAATTTGAACATATCCCATGAAGTTCTGCAATTGGACTTGACAATGTGGTTGGGCAACGAGGGCCCTTCAGGTGTAGATCACAAAGTGGCTGGGAACCTAAAATGACTTCTCTTACGTTAAGAAAGCTATGGCTCATCTTTCTTTTTCGGGAACCCCTCACCCTACCTGCCTACACCTACACCTGGAGTTCTGGTACCACCTGAAGAAAAAGTTGGGTATCCAGAGCCTTTTGGATTTGGGGGTTTCAGACCGAGGACCCATAACCGTATTTTGAGGAGCTGTGGGCAGAATTGGAGAGTGATGGTCATGGGCACTATTTATTTATTTATTTATTTATTTAACATAAAAAAAAAATTTCTTTTCAGTGTTCCAGAATTCATTGTTTATGCACCACACCCAGTGCTCCATGCAATAGAGCCCTCCTTAATACTCACCACCAGGCTCACCCAACCTCCCACCCCCTTCCCCTCCAAAACCTTCAGTTTCTCAGAGTTCACGGGCACAATTTAGTGAGGTCTCAGTAAACTTGGCAGGATGGAGAAGGGGGGAGGGGAGAAAGGGGGAGGGGGGAGGAGGAGGAAGGGAGAAGAGGAAGAAACCGAGAGGGGGAGGGAAGCCAGGAGGGCAGGGATGGGGGTAAGAGGAGGGGTGGAGAGGAGGAGGGATAAAGCAGAAGAGAAGGGGAAGGAAGTAGGGGGGGAGGAGCAAAGAAAGGGGAAAGTGGAGGAAAGCGGGAGGGGGAGGAAGTGGGGAAGAGGGAGGAAGTGGGGAAGAATGGAGGAATCGGGGTCAGAGGGAGGAGGGGGAGGAGAAGTTTAGGGAGGAAGGGGGGGTGGAGGGAGGTGGGAGAGCAAGCCTCCAGCCCACATTTGTGAATGAGTGAATTTCAGCTCCAGCTCCTGTGACAGCTCTGGTCCTTGGTTTCTTTACCTGTAAAATGGGGTGAGCACAACAGGGCTACCTGGCAGGATAAGAGTGCAGCTGTGTTTACTGGTCATTGCTGACTCTGCTGATCCCTGGCCAAGAAAGTAGCCATCCAATGGCTGGCTCTGGGCCTGTCCTCCAGATCTGCCCCCTTGCCCCCCATTCCACCAACCCTGGGCAACTACAGGGACCAATGGTAGCATGTGGGAGGGGTAGGAGCCTGCCCAGCCCTGTCCTCCAAATGGTGCTGGAAGCAGGCCCTGGCCGCCTCCCAAGGAGAGCGCTGAGAAAGGTCGGCCAAAGCAAGGCAGAAAACAAGCTGGGGTGGGGTGGGCAGGGGGGCAAAAGAGGGGGAGCTTGGAGGGAGGGATCCAAGGCGGTGGCCTGCATGGGCACAGCACAGGCAGAGCCGGGCCCAGGAGTCTGCAGAAATAGTGGTTCCGGAGGGCCCACCCTCTCAGGCTAGGTTTGGAGTCCTCTGTCTTGGCCTCATCGTCCCTGCCTCAGCTTCTGGGAACCCAAGAGGAAGCGGCTAAGACTGAGGGTCTGTGAACCACTCCAGGTCAGCCAGGGTCCAGGGTTGTGGGCAGCCGGGCCAGCGCTGGCCCATGCCTGATCAGGAGGGCTTTTGGGTCTCTGGGTGGGCATTTAGGACTTCGGGTGCGGCGGGTGGGAACCTGGCGCGTAGCTTTTGCCCTCCTTGGGCTCTGGGGTGTTACACTGAGGTTTAACTGACAAGATTTTGCGTTATGGTTTGGGGATTAGTTGAGTCCTTGAAATGTATAATTAAGACTGAGGTGGGATTGGGATTTAGAACCTCCTGAGGCTCCTAGACTGTGAGTTCAGGACTCTCCGGATCCCTGGAATGTGTAAGACCCGAGAGGCGTCGCTGCCTAGACTTAGGACAAACGGGGCGAGAACCCAGTACACACGGCTTTGGATGTGAACCGAGACTTTCTGCTCCCTGGGGCTAGGAATCCGTTCGCCATCTAGTGCTCAGCCCTGAGCCACGCCCCTAGGCTGCGGGAGCACGTGTTTTCTAAACGCCGCTCGGGGGCGGGAGGGGGGAGCCGTTTGGGTGTCTCCAAGACAGCGGCCGCCTTCTCTGGGCCGTTCTAGCCCCCGGTCTCGTTGGCCGTCGTCTCTCTGGCCTGGGGGCCCTCTCTATGGTCGTGGCCTCCGGAAAGGGGCGGGCCTTGGCTAAGCTGCTGCGGAGCTCGGAGCGGGACAGGTCGGAAGATCGCCTTGGGCCGGGCCTGGGCTGGCAGATGGGGAGGGGCTTAGGGCTCTAGGTGGGCCAGAGGGAGGTCCAGAGGGTGACTATTGGGCCAAAGCCTGGGGGCGGGGCCAGTGGCGAGGGATGGAACCTGGGCCTGGGTTAGGGGCGGATCAGGGGAGGAGCCTACTTGGGAGGAGGCGGGGCGTCGGTTGTGGGCGGGACCAGAGGCCAATCTGGGGGCGGGGCCCAATGAGTGGTGGAGTAGGTGGATCCTGTAACCGAGGACCGCGCTAGATCACGGCAGTGGAAGAAGGCTGATCAAGTGTCTGGGAAGGGCCTGTGTCTGTGGTAGGGACGAGGTGGAGCCCATGTTTGGGGCCAAGTCGTGAAGCTGGAGCTTGGAGTCAGAGCCCAGCTGCTAGGTCAAGACGTGGGGTAGGGCTTGACAGTGACTGGCGGAGTCTAAGAGCTGCGTATGAGGGCGTGGCCTGTGCTAAGAATTGGCAAAGGAGCTTGAGCCGGGCTAAGAAGAGGAGGGAGGCCTGTGCCCAGCATGGGACGGGGCGGAGTCCTGATCCGGGGGCGGAGTCTGTCGGGACCGGGCCAATTCCAGGCATGAGGGCGGGGCTCGAAGGGGGTGGCCTGGGCTTCCCGAGGAGGCGGAGCCGGGGGCTGGGGGCGGAGCTCATTCTGGGGGCGGGGCTCGGCTGGCCGTGGGGCGGGGCCCCAGCCGTCCGCGGCCTGAGAGCTCTCCGCCTCCCCAGGATGCAAGCTCCCGGTGCAGGCTCGGCCTCCGTGGTCTCGCTCGTGCTGCTGTGGCTGTTGGGGCTGCCGTGGACCTGGAGCGCAGCGGCGGCGCTCGGCGTGTACGTGGGCGGTGGCGGCTGGCGTTTCCTGCGCATCGTCTGCAAGACCGCAAGGCGGGACCTCTTGTGAGTGCAGTCGGGGCCTGGCCCCGGACCAGCTGCGCGACTTGGGTGATCAGAGCGGGGTTGTTGCAGGGGCCGAGTCGGGGCTCTGAGGGCTTGGGGAGAGGGGTTTTGGAGACTGGGGACGAGGCTTAGATGAGGGCGGGGCTAGGGGCGGGGCCGGGACCTGAAAGAATGACGGATCGGGGGTCTCTGAGGGGAACTGGAGGGGACAGCTAGAGGGTCTCTGGAGGGAGAGAGTAAGTTTCAAGATTCTAGAGGCTGTTTGGGAGACCTCAGGGGGCTGGGCGATAACTTGGGGATCTGATAACTTGGCGTTCCAGAGAGCTGGGGCTGATTGGGAGGCTTGGGTATTTGGGTCTCTGTGGGGACTCGGTGACGGTGAGAGGCTTCTAGGGGTTCTTCAGGGATTCTCGTAGGTCCCTAGGGGCCTTCGGTGACGACCCAGTGGTCTTTGGGGGCTGCGAAGACACTTTGGAGTTTTTTAGGGCTTTCTCGGTGGGTGAGGGATGAAGGGGCTTCTTGAGATATCTGTAAGAGACTTTTAGGGTTTCTGAAGGGTGTGTGTCTCCTGAAGGTCACTTACCGGTTTCTCTGTGGCTCGGGGTGCTCTTTGAAAGTTTGGGATCTGTACAGGATTTGAGGGGTTCAGGGTTTGTGGAAAAGTTGCTGTGTATTCCAAGACTTGTTTAGGGATCTCCAGAGATCGCGATCTTCAAGAGGGGATTGGTGTCCTATGCAGGTTTCCTTGGAAGAAGGTCTCTGGGGTGTCTCTAAGGGGCATGCTTGAAGAAGCTTTTGGGGGTCCTCCTGGGGTGAAATAGGTGTTGCTGGGGGTTCCCATCGGAATGAGTCATTTTTTAAAAATTTTATTTATTTATTTTGACAGAGAGATCACAAGTAGGCAGAAAGGCAGGCAGAGAGAGAAGGGGAAGCAGGCTCCCCGCTGAGCAGAGAGCCCAATGTGGGGCCCTATCCCAGGACCCTGAGACCATGACCCCAGCTGAAGGTGGAGGCTTTAACCCACTGAGCCACCCAGGCGCTCCTCTGAGTGAATCTTAATAACAACCCCCACATGGGAATGCCTGAGCACCTGCTGTGGGTCTGCAGGGCTGATCCTCTCAGGTGAGGTGGGGGAACTAACCCATTGTAAGGGTAAAGAAACAGGCTCTGTGAGCAGCAGGGATGGGGTGAGTTGGGGAAAGTTCCACTGCCAATTGACTGGTTCTGAACCTTCTAGAACTCATTCTTTTCTCTCCATGCCCTGGCCCCTGCTTCTGCTTTTGGTCTTTCTGATCAGATTTTTTTTTTTAAGATTTTATTTATTTGTCAAAGAGAGAGGGAGAGAGAGCGAGCCAGCACAGGCAGAGTGGCAGGCAGAGGGAGAGGCAGGCTCCCGAGCAAGGAGCCCGATGTGGGACTTGATCCCAGGACGCTGGGATCATGACCTGAGCCGAAGGCAGCTGCTTAGCCAACTGAGCCACCCAGGCGTCCTTTTCTGACCAGATTTGACCATGCCCTCTGTTCATACATCCTCCACAACCCCCATCCTCTGCAGGAGAAAGACTCGGCCTCCAGCTGGACACTAGGTTCTGTGACCTATGCCAGGATCTGCCCACTTGCCACTCCCCACCTTCATAGATTCACCTGACCCTCACATCAGCATGCCTTGTCAGGCTCAGGATGTTCTCCCTCTGCCTGGAACACGCCCAGCCTCCTTTTGCCTGGTGATGCTTTATGATGTTGCTACACTGGCCTTCTTGCTGGCCCTCAACATGTGCAGCCCTGGGGCCTTTGTACTTGCTGCTGTCTCTGCCTGGATCACTCTTTCTCTGCTCTTCCTTTTCATCACGCTGTGGCTTGAATGTCACCCCAAGAGCCCTCTCCTGACACTGTGTCCCTGTATGCCCACCCACCTTGTTGGCTTTTTGGTAGAATGGCCAACATTTGCAGAGTGCTCCCTCCATGCCAAGGCTAAACGTGACTTCTTTAAACCCTTCCAGCAACCCTGTGATGTGGATACTCTCTTGTCACCATCTAACTGATGAGCAAACTGAGGCACAACATAGTCTGGTTCCTTGCCCAGGGTCACACAGGGGGCAAGTAGTGGGGACAGGATTTGAACCCAGGCAGCATGGCTCCAAAGCTTGACTTGGTGCTACTAGTAGCATCTGTCATTTGTAATTATCTGTTTTTAAATGCTTTTAAAAAAAAGATTTTATTTATTTATCTGAGAGAGAGAGAGAGCATGAGCAGGGGGAGAGGCAGAGGGAGAGGCAGAGGGAGAAGCAGACTCCCTGCCGAGCAGGGAGCCCAATGTGGGGCTTGATCCCAGGACTTTGAGATGAGGACCTCAGCCGCTTAACTGTTAAGGCAGCCGCTTAACTGAGCCACTCAGGTGCCCCATCATTTGTAATTCTCTTATGTGTCTGCTTGCTTGCCTTTTAATTCTTGAGTCTCTTTCTCCCAGCCAGGCTGGGGACCCTGTGGGGGCACAAGGGAAGCTGTGTGGGGTCTTCATGCCACCTTGGACCTGGCTTCCCCATAGGGTGGCACATGGCAGGAACACGGGCTGTGTGTGTTGGCTGGCAGCCCTTCCCTGGCTACCGTGGGCTTGTCCAGGCCCCAGCTGTGCCTCACTGAGCCGGAGTATCTGTGCCTGGCTATGTTCCCCCAGGGATGGAGTAAGAGCTGGACTGACTACAACTCCCTGACCTTGGGCTTGACACAGTTTTCTGTAGGAGACAGCCTCAAAGATGGCCCAACTGCCCAGTCTTCACTTTTTTTATTTTATTTTATTTTATTTATTTATTTGACAGAGAGAGATCACAAGTAGGCAGAGAGGCAGGCAGAGAGAGAGGAGGAAGCAGGCTCCTTGCTGAGCAGAGAGCCCGATGAGGGGCTCGATCCCAGGACCCTGGGATCATGACCTGAGCCGAAGACAGGCTTTAACCCACTGAGCCACCCAGGCGTCCCCCGGTCTTCACTTTCATATGATCCCCCCGCCCCTTGCTTTGAGTGTGGGCTGGCTCTAGTGACTTGCTTGCCATGGGTAGAATACAGCAAAAGTACTAGGATATTATGCCCAAGATTAGTAATGAAAAAGAATGTGGCTTCCATCACCAGTACTCTCTCGGATCGCTCCCTCCAGGAAAAGCTGGCTGCCGTGATGCAAGGCAGCCCATGTGAGTGAACTTGGAAGTGGATTCTGTCCCAGTGAGACCTTGAGATGACTCCAGCCCCGGCCAGCACATTGATTGCAGCCTCACAAGACACCTGGAGCCAGAACCGCACAGCTAAGCCCCTCCTGGCTTCCTGACCCTCAAACTGGGAGATAAGAAATGTTTCCAGCTGGTAATTGTGGAGGTGATTTGTTACACAGCAATAGTTAACTAACGCAGCTTGCATAGCCCTCTCTACAGACCAGGATCACAGTCCTAGAAAGAAGGAATGCCTACTAACCTCACTTTACAGGCTGGTGTACCAAGGCACAGGGAGATGAGGTCATTGACCTAGAATGCACAGCCAAGGAGGACTTAGGGCACTGGGGTCCATGTTATTAGCTACTGTGCTGGCTGGGGGTGGTACAGAGGCTGCACTGAGACCCGGGGATCTTCTCCCACCTCATCCCATGTCCCGTATTTGTGGCCTGAAATCTGATCTAATTTAGTTTATTGGTTTCTTTCTGTCCTGGTGCTCTGGGGCTCGGGTTGAAAACATGAGGGGGCAGAAGGGATAGAGGGGTAAGAAGAGGTCTCAGGAAGGGCTCAGAGGTGGACAGTGTCTTCTTTGTTTCTGGGTGGGGGTGGCTTGGGCTGCTGCCAGGTGGGGCAGCCCAGGCAAGTGGCTGGAGCTAAGAGCACTGGAGTCCGCTGCCTGCCCACGTGGGCATGCTCTGGAGAAAATGGGGGCAAGGACAGGATGGGACAGGTGGTGAGGGCTGGGCCTCGCTCTGAGTGCTCGTGTACCCTCATCACTAGCTCCTGCCTCAGTGCCTGTTTCCTGGAGTGTCACCTATGGATGGGGGAGGCCGGGGAGAGGGCTTCTTGGCGGGGGCTGCTTGTTCTGGTTCCCAGCCTTGCTGGTGGTCCTTTCCCCATGGCTATAAAAGTAGTGCCAGCTCCTGGGGTTCTTGCGGTGCTCTGTCAAGTTCATTCACGGCAAACTCTCAGAGGAGAGCTGGGTACCCAGTAGGCACTCAGATGCGTTCATGCTGGCTGCCATCAGCTGGTCGGGGTAGGGGCCTTGGCGACTGTGGGTTGGATGGTTGGGGGCTGGGTGGCCAGAGCCACCATGTTTAGCTGTGGACCTCAGCTGTGCCCCTTGATGGCCCCGGGAGTCGTACCCTCTGAGTCTCACTTCCTCCCTTTGTAAAAATTGTTGTTGTATATGTGTTGAACACCTGCGGGCAACATGGGCACTTGGCCTGCCCCATGGTATGTTGTGAATGCTTAATTAGTGCTTTGTGGCAAGCCTGTGGAGGAACAGCAGGCACCCCCTACTGGGGCCTGGTTCTGGTCTATTCTGTTTTGCCTTGCTGGCTGACCTTGCGCATAGGAATTCACCTCTCTGAGCACCTACCTCATCCCATCATCTGTCATGTGGAAATCTTAGGACCCTACTTTGGAGGGTGCCCATGAGGTTAGCTCAGTGCCTGGCACACAGTAGGTGCTCAATAAATGCCAAGGCCGCTCATCTTAGCTACTCTGTTTACTGTTGAATGGGTGAGATATCAGGATCTGACCAGGGAGGTGGGTGTGTAGACAGCGGTCTTTTATTTTGTTTTATTTTATTTCATTTTTTAAAGATTTTATCTATTTATTTGTCAGAGAGAGAGAGAGCAAGCACAGGCAGGGGGAGTGGCAGGCAGAGGGAGAAGCAGGTTCCTGCTGAATAAGGACCTGGGTATGGGACTCGAATCCAAGGACCCTGGGATCATGACCTGAGCCAAAGGCAGACACTTAACTGACTGAGCCACCCAGGCGTCCCGACAGGTGTCTTTTAATATTTTGTTTTTACTTGTTTTGTGTAATAGTCAATATATAACACGTGGCACAAAATTCAAATTTTAGAGAGAGGTTTAAAGTGAATGTTGTCCTCTCTGCTGCCCCCAGCCCTGCAGTTTCCTTCCTCAGAGGTATCTTCTGCCACTTTCCCAAGATATAGTCACAAAAATCTGCACAGGCCTACCTGTTCTTCATGCCTACAGATGGCCACATGGTCTCTGTTATATTTCTCACCTGGTGCTTTCTTTCCATTTTTTTTTTAAAGATTTTATTTATTTGTTCGACAGGCAGCCAGAGAGAGAGAAGTGGGAGCAAGCTCCCTGCTGAGCAGAGAGCCCGATGCGGGGCTCGATCCCAGGACCCTGGGATCATGACCTGAGCCGAAGGCAGAGGCTTTAACCCACTGAATCATCCAGGTGCCCTTTTCTTTCCATTTTTACTTGTAATTTTTAATTTTATTAAAGTCACACGAGCTTTTTGAGTCAGCTGCGTGCCCCACCTTTCACTCCCACCCACACTTTTCCTTCCCTACCTGGAATGACTCTTAAGTCTTGTCTCTTTTGGGCTTTAACTCCGTGTCTCTAAATGGGTTATGTGGTGATGTCTGCATTTTTTCATTTGGACACTTGATCAATCGTCTCCCTCCATGGAAGACAAGGATGTGGCATCCCTTTATCCCCCTTGTCCTCATGCTCTTCCTGTCCCTCTACATGCATGTACGCCCCCCTCCCCAACAGATACATGTTTTTCCATACCTTCATTGTCCCAATATTATTACAGTTGATTCTCATTATCTGTGGTAATTTTGTTTTATAAAGTCACTGTAAACATTGGATTAACAAATACTGAACCATCATTCCTAGGGCAAGTACAGGGTTAGGGTTCTGCAAACCTTTGGTCACAGCATTTTTATCAACCAAGCAATACATAACTTTGTTTTATGTTTGTTCTATTTAGAGACACCTCATGGGGTGCCTGGGTGGCTCAGTGGGTTAAGCCTCGGCCTTCCGCTCAGGTCATGATCTCAGGGTCCTGGGATTGAGCCCCGCATCGGGCTCTCTGCTCAGTTGGGAGCCTGCTTCCTCCTCTCTCTGTCTCTGCCTGCCTCTCTGCCTACTTGTGATCTCTGTCAAATAAATATATAAAATCTTAAAAAAAATAAAGACACTTCATTTTATATATGTTCCTTTTTTTTTTTTTTAAAGAAAGCTCTCTGCCCAATGTGGGGCTTGAACTCATGATCCCAAGATTCAGAGTTACATTTTCTGCTGCCTGAGTCAGCCAGGTACCCCCATAGTCTTTTTATTTATCTATTTTTTAAAAAAAGATTTTATTGATTTATTTGAGAGAGAGAGCACAAGCAGGGGGAGCAGCAGGCAGAGGGAGAAGCAGGCTCCCCACCGAGCAGGGAGCCCGATGTGGGGCTCGATCCCAGGATTCTGGGATCATGACCTGAGCTGAAGGCAGATGCTTAACTGACTGAGCCACCCAGGTGCCCCCCCCCATAGTCTTTTATTTTTTTATTTTTTTTTTGTAGTCTTTTAAAATAAATATATATTCTTGACTCATTACCTATGAACTCATGGCCAACAGCATTATAACTCACACCTGAACAAAACTTTCTAAGTAAGGCACATCCCAGCCTTCTTTCCCTTAGAAACACTAGAGAGCACTTTAGCATTATGCCAGGAGGCCCTTTTAAACAGCAAAATCACCAGCAAAAAGGACAAAAATGCAAAAAAATGTGGCGCTAAATAGACCGCCAAAAGGATGCTTGTTTACAGCATGAGCTGAAACAAGAAGGCCGAGTGTTGCCTTGTTTGATCTAACCCGGGAATGTGCACATTGGCAATGCAACTTATTTGCCACTCTGTGTGTGTCCTCGAATGGCTGTGAAAGTAATGTGAATGTTGATTTTGGGGTTACAAGTGAATTTTAGTGAGCAGGCAGATTTGCAATAAAGAAATCTGTGAATAATGAGAGTTGGCTGTTATCCATTATCATAATTTGGTCAGGTCAGTAATTGGTGTTTACATTTTTTTTTTAAGATTTTATTTATTTGACAGAGTGACACAGCAAGAGAGGGAACACAAGCATGGGGAGTGGGAGAGGGAGAAGCAGGCTTCCCGTCGATCAGGGAGCCCGATGCAGGGCTTGATCCCAGGACGCTGGGATCATGACCTGAGTCAAAGGCAGAGGCTTAACAACTGTGCCACACAGGTGCCCCTACATTGTTTTGATAGTAATAGTATTCTCACTCAGTTGAGCTGTCTAGTATACTATGATCATTTTTTATTCTGTTAACAACCTTTGTGTATTTTCTTTGAGGTTATTGGTTGCCTTTATATTTGTTAGTTGTCTTGGTATTTATCATTACTTCAAGCCCAGACGATAGTTGTCTCTCTCTTCTCTCAAGACTTTTATAGCATAAGATGGGCTTTCAGTTTCACCTTTTTGGAGAAGTCCCTCTCTAGCCTTCAAATTGCCCAGGCGAGGCTCGTTGCCCTCTGCACCTGGTACATAGCCATCATCTCAGGCTTAATGCTAAGCCACCATCCCACCATCCCACCATGAGGGTGGGTATTGCTTCTGTCTTGGGTTGGATACCCTGCTTCCTGGGTCCCTGGTGGTTTTTTCCTTTGGTTTACTCCTTTGATCTGTTTCAGCACATCCTTATTAGCTTTTGGAGTAATATGGATGATAAATTAATTTTTTGAGACCCTTTACATATGAAACATTTTAATTTCCACCATCACACTTGACTGATGGTCTGGGGATAAACTTCTAGGTTGGAAATTATTTTCCTTCAAAAATGAAGACATTTCTTCTCACATGATTATTGTTGAGAAGTCAGAAACCCTCCCAATTCCTGATTTTTTTTTTTCTTTCTGGAAGCTTGTAGGATCTTTTCAAGATGGTGGGCTAATTCCATTTTTTAAAAAGATTTTATTTATTTATTTGACAGAGAGAGATCACAAGCAGGCAGCGAGGCAGGCAAAGAGAGAGAGAGAGAGGGTGTGGGAAGTAGGCTCCCTGCTGAACAGAGAGCCCGATGTGGGGCTCGATCCCAGGACCCTGAGATCATGACCTGAGCTGAAGGCAGAAGCTTAACGCACTGAGCCACCCAGGCGCCCCTATTTCCATTCTTTGTATGATCTTTTGGTTGGTTTCAGGTCCATGAAGTTTTCTTGAATGATATTGATGATTTACTTGTGTTTATCTCTTTTGTTCTTGGAACTCCTGTTATTCAGTACCTAGAACAGCATTTGGTTTGATAACTATTTATTGAATAAGTGTAATGTTGGACCTCCTTGGCTGGTTTTCTAATTTTCTTTTTTCTTTTCCATCTCTATCT
>RCUC01128740.1:0-40531 GCA_003697995.1 Taxidea taxus jeffersonii | reverse complement strand
GATCACATCAAATTTTTATTAACGGTTTCTGTGGTTGGAATTTAAGGGTCTTATATCTGTCAACCACAAGGAGGAGCTATGGCCTAGTAAGGAAGAGTCTTGCTTCTTCCAATTGGGAGAGGCAGCTCAAAGATAATCTTCTAGAAAAGAGGCCATATCTTGGAAAATGGCCTTTCTTAAAAATGACATTTATATAGGAAATTTTAAATGGATAAGCTAGTCTTTATTTTCAAAGGTAAGAGAAAAAAGACAGTTACATATAATTCTAATATAACTCCTCTACTAAGAAAAAGGTAAGTTTTCTCTTCTTTTTTAATTGATCAGATACATGGAACAGAGCAATTAGCTAATTCTTATTAATTCATCCAGAACCATTCAGCTTTAGAATAGACAGGGATCTCAGCATCATCCAGTTTGCCTCTTTGCCTTAAAGTATTCAGGTATTAGAGTTTTAAGTTATATAATGTGGGCTCAATAATTATTTACTGAATGAATTAATTAATGACATTAAAAACCTGTAGTCCAGATAGGTTAATTAAGTTGACATGGGCACAAAAGCAGTCAGCCAACAGAGTAAAGATCTGGGAAGAGGAGTGATATCACACTAAATCCCAGGTTTCTACATCTTTGGATTTCACTTCTTACACAAAATCATGCTCTCTCCTGCATGCCCTGCTGAAGTATAGTCTAAATGTAAGTTACCTACTTAAGCCATGTTCAGAGATGCAGTAGCCTTCCTTGGGGTGTAGCAAGCTCCCTTGTACTACCCATATGTTAACTGAAGCTGGCACAATTCACTTGTTTTGGGAGGTTGTAGAGGAGATTTGTGCACTAAATGTAATTTTAGAAAAATGATCTTGAAGACTCTTTTCAACTCTAAGATTTTAGTTTATTTTGCTTCATTCTGTCTTTATTTAAAGAAATATTTTTATTATGGAAAACTTTAAACATACAAAAAAGTTGAAAGAATTTTACAGTGAATACCCATATACCCACTCTATCACTAACATTTTGCTGTATTTGTCCTATCATATCTATCCATCTTATTGTTTGGTGCATTAAAAAGTAAAAGATAGACATCAGTATGCTTCCCCTTAACCATTTCAGTATGGTAATAGATAAGTAGAGTTCAATATTTGTTTAGCTTGTTCTAGGTAAAATTTTCACACAAAAATACAGAAATCTTAAGGGGCATTTGTTGAATTTTGACACATGAATACACCTGTGTCACCTAAACCCCTCTTAGATATGGAGCATTATCATCAGACTAGAAGTTTCCCTCAAGTCCCTTTCCAGTCAATCCCTGTGCCCTCCCAAAGGTAATCACTGTTCTTTTTTTTCCCTTCACATCAGATTAGTTTGCCCATGATAGATTGCCATGCTTCATATAAATAGAAGTACATTACCTTTTGGGTAATGGCTTCTTTTATCTAACACACTATTTTTGAGATATTCACCGGTGTTGTTGCCCATCTTGGTAGTCTCTTTTATTTCTTACTAGTATTCCATTACTAAATAAATACACCACAGTTTTTCAAACCTGTTATAAGCAAAATATTGATGGATAGTTGTTTTTTTTCCAGTTCTTTATTATTACAAATAAAGTTGCTGCAAATATTTTTGTACCAGTATTTCTATGGACATACATCTTTGTATCCCTTAAGTAAAAAATGTGGTGAAGAATTGCTGGGTTATAGGTAAATGTACATTTGGTTTTATAAATATTATTTAACTGTTTAAAAACTAAATATTTGTTGAATATCTAATATGCTAGGTACTATGTTAGGCAGTGGGGATACAGGAAAGATCAGTTGATAATCTTAATATGTGTCATGTTTTTTCCCTTTTTGGTTTAGCATATTATTTTAAGGTTTTCTCTTATGAAATTGATCAGGTACATTTTCTAAATTATTTAGTGATTTTTATTTCAAAATAATAGGCCTCATTAGAGAATATTCCCACTATTACATAGTGGTTAAGCCCACAGGCTCTGGAGTCTGGGTTAGGATACTTGGGTTCAAATCCTGATTCTACCACTCATAGCTGTGTGATCTGGAACAGGTTATTTAATGTTATCCTCCAACTACCTACTGTTGTAGGTTCTTGTATATACCTCTGATACCACTCATTTAGTTTTATTGCAATTATTTGCACACTTATTTGTTTCCTCTACTAGACTGTGGGCTTCTTGAACCACATGTATATTTCACTTATGTACATAATGTTAGTAACCAAGTTTATTACATAGAAAATAGCAAGTGCTCAGTAAATATTTGGTGAATAACTTACTACAGATTGGGGTTAAGACATAGTTCTCAACAAGGATTTGTAAGAATTTATTTATTTTAAAAAATATTTTTTAATTCATTTATTTACTTGAGAGACAGAGACAGAGTGAGTGAGAGAGTGAGAGTAATGGGAGGAGCAGAGGGAGAGGGACAAGCCGATTCTGTGCTACGCACAGAGCCTGAAGTGGGGCTCAGTCCCAGGACCCTGAGATCATGACCTGAGCAGAAACCAAGAGTTGGATGCTTATCCACCTGAGCCACCAGGCACTCCAGGGATTCATAAGAATTTAAATGAGAAACTTTGAAGTAGGAAACCATATAAACATATGCTATCATATTATTGTGAATTTGTCAGAGTATCAGTGCTCAGAGCAGGGAGCTGAAGAGATGGGACAGAGGACAGAGAAATCTTTTGGAAGTGGGATATAAAATAGAAGGCTGCCCTGGAGGCAGGTCATTGAGCCTGAGACCTGGCAAAGGGGCTCAAAGGTACAAGGTATTGGGTAACAGACTGAAAACGAAGGAATGGAACAAGAGAAACGAATTTAGCAAACTTCACAATTAGCCCTGGTTGTGCTGGTCTCAATAACAGTTTGGAGGCAACAAAAACACCTTCTGAATTATTTTTACCCTTGGATTTCGTGGCTCCTATAAATTAAGAGAGAAACCATGAAGGATGCATATTCTCTCTTTTTGTTTCCCTATTTCAACATTGAACTAATCAGAAGCAGCTAATGTGAAGGTGATGAAAACAATAATCAACTAATGTTGATGTTGAATGAAATGTCTTGAGGTTTTAAACTAGTATCTCTTGTTTACATGTTCATGATCCTTCACAAAATCACCTTCCTAGTCAGAGCTTGAAATCTTGATATTACTGCTGAGAAAAAAGTTCAGTGGTTTGATGTTAACAGTTTGACAAAAATATTGGTTCCTTTAGAGAAGACTTAAAGAATGCTGAGAAGAGGGACACCTGGGTGGCTCAGTTGGCTAAGCGGCTGCCTTCGGCTCAGGTCATGATCCCAGCGTCCTGGGATCGAATCCCACATAGGGCTCCTCGCTCGGCAGGAAGCCTGCTTCTCCCTCTGCCTCTGTCTACCACTCTATCTGCCTGAGCTCTCTTCTAATAAATAAATTAAAAAAAAAAATCTTAAAAAAAAAAAAGAATGCTGAAAAGACCAGCTGATTTAGGACCAGGTGTGATTATAGAAAATATTCCTCAAGAGATGATTGTTTAATATTCCTGAATAATAACAACAACAACAACAACAATAATAATAGTAACAGATTTGTTCAGTACTTACTAAGTGCCATGTTCAGTACGGAACAATTGTATATTATCTCTCTTTGTTCTCATAACCCTTTTATGTAGTATTAGTGCAATATTTTGTAGATGGCAAAGCTGAAGCTCAGAGAAGGCAAAGAAAGAGTACATATCAGGTTTTTTATGATGTTATTTTGTTAGGCACTTGCCATCAACCTCCATTTTATAGAAAAGAAAACATACCACAGGACACTCAGGGAATGAGTACTGGCTGGATACCCACAATGCTCTAGGCATGCCAAGTGGTCATTGTTAGTTCGACTTCACAGCCTCATAACAACCCTGTCAGATAGATACCCATACCCCCAAAATTACAGGTGGGAAAACTGAGGCTCTGGGACTCTAAGTAATTGGCCCAAATTCATATATTCATATATTCAGTGAACAGAAAAAAACAAAACTGAAAGTCAGGGGCGCCTGTGTGGCTCAGTGGGTTAAAGCCTCTGTCTTTGGCTCAGGTCATGATCCCAGGGTCCTGGGATCGAGCCCCACATTGGGCTCTCTGATCAGCGGGGAGCCTGCTTCCTCCTCTCTCTCTGCCTGCCTCTCTGCCTACTTGTGATCTCTGTCTGTCAAATAAATAAATAAAATCTTTAAGAAAAAAAAACCTGAAAGTCAAAAGCAGTCACTTCTTTTTCCCAAAGTCCATGTTACCTCAAAGTTACGATGTTCTTTCTCTGATACTTAATTTATCCAAGCCACAGAGTTAGAAGTAGAATGGAATGTCTTACTCAAAATTTGGTTGTTCTTTCCACTATGTTCTGCAGCTGTTCTCTGGTTTTAGTGCGTATCATCATTATGTCCTCTGCAGAGGTAGAGAAAACAGGCCAAGGGTTTGCTTTTTTGGAGATATTTTCAAATCCATGTGATTAAGCAACTGTGTATTCTCTGTCTTGCTAGACTAAATACTGTGATGGCAAACCCCTTAACCTTCACTTATAGGTCATGTTTACAGTCTCTACTATGTTCGCTTATCTTTTTTTCAATTGTGATAAAGTAAAACATGTAACATAAAATTTACTGTCTGGGGCACTTGGGTGGCTCAGTGGGTTGAGCCTCTGCCTTTAGCTCAGGTCATGATCTCAGGGTCCTGGGATTCAGCCCAGGCATCGGGCTCTCTGCTCTGCGGGGAGCCTGCTTTCCCCTCTCTCTCTCTCTCTGCCTGCCTCTCTGCCTACTTGTGATCTCTCTCTCTGTGTCAAAATAAATAAAATCTGAAAAAAGAATTTACTGTCTTAACCATTTTAAGTGTGCAATTCAGGTGGGTTAATTTTCATGTTGTAAAGCAGATCTCCAGAACTTGTTCATCTTGCAAAACTGAAACTCTATATCCATTGAAGACTAATTCCCCTTCCCTCCAAGCCCTTTGCAACCACCTTTCTATTTTCTGTTCTTATGAATTTGACTACTTTTTAGATGTCTCATATAAGTGGGATCATACAGTATTTGTCTTTTTGTGATTGGCTTATTTCCCTCGCCACAACGTCCTCGAGATTTATCTCTGTTATAGCCTGTGACAGGATTTCTTTCTGCTTTGAGTCTGTTTACACTTTTATTTTGATTTTTGTACTGTTGCTGAACATTAAAGAAAAATGGCATTAACTTCTCTGTTCTGAAGGGCTGTTTTCTGATATAGAGGTCATGCAATATTGTTAAAGAGAAGAGTGTTGCTCTGAAGAATAAAATGTGGGTGAAATAATATGATCTAATTCCATATTTCTTATACTTACATGACTTGGGGTTATGTTGTACAGACAGTGAGGGAAATTTCATAGTCTAAAACCCATATTCTGTATCCTGAAAGACTGAGTTTTGCCTGTACAACTGTATTTACAATATAAAGCAGTATGCTTCCAAGGAATTTCACTAAAAAAAAATAGGAATTTTAACCTCTGTTTTGGAGGCTGAATCTGCAGCTTTGTGCTTGGAAACTAGTGTTTCTCTTTTCTTTTTATATGCCACATGGAAAATATATCCCCTGGGAGATTAGGACTCTTAGGAGATTTTAAGACTTGGTCTTTAAATATATGGTTAGATAAATCACTGTACTATGTTTCTACTTTTCCAAGCATAGTAGTCACCATCCATTTTATAAAAATTTGTTAATACTTGGTTAAACATGAAGACAAATTTATCTGCAGGATTTTAGTGTACCATTTGGACAAAAACTGTTAGTGTAGCAAAGACAAAAATGTATTTGTTGCCTATTGTTTTTTCTCTTTTGCTTTTTGAAATACCTTGCTCAACTTCCTTAGAATTTTATGTCTGTCTCACTAACAAGATAGTCCAATTTTAGCAATGAAAAACTATTACTTGCTGAACGATCATTTGTGTTCTGGGTTAAGTAAGGCACAGTCCCTGAATTTCAAGGTTATCTGTCCCTAAGAAGAGAGCCACCAGCAGATGGCAATCCCCCTACATGGAATCTCCCTCCAGACCTATGGCAAGTACCTAAGTAAACTGATACCCCAGTGAAGTCACATGCCATTTCAGAGAAACCTGATAGCTTTGGTTGGGTAAGAATCCATTTAACATTATCTCTCAGCTATCATCTCATCTCTCCATTCCATCTGACTATTCTCCAACTCAGCATTTTGTGTATGTCATCCTTAAAGGTCAAAAATGGCTACTGGGGTTGGTGCTTTGAATGTGGTTCCTCGGTTGGTCTTAGGAGCACACATTTTTAACAAGCAACTTATGTTACCTGCTCTCCACAGTGACCTTGATGGGACTATTTGCTGTACTCACCTCTCTGATCTCTTGGGCTTGGCTAACTCATGTTTTGGAATGTTAAGCATTGAGTTACCATAACTTGTGGGCAAACCTTGAGGCAGAATATGTTGTTGATGTTTTATATAAGTAAGAAACTTGGAAATTTCCCCACAACAAAAAAGCTTTTGAATTTGGTTGGCTGGTTTAGCTCTCTTCGTACCCCTCCTTTATCTTCTGTGGACCTCTGTACTCTTGCTTACAAAATCCACCTATGCAGTACTGTACCCTTCCAGAAACCAGCTGAGATATGGAAACTCTTAAGTAATTTGAGGCCTATGGCTGATATTTTCTTTTATTTTAATACATATTTTAAGATTTATCCTCTTTATAAGAGATTTTCTCCGATCTTATGCTTTTTCCATTGATGTATATGTATTAAAATAATTTTGGCTGCAACAGAAAGCTCAAGTTAAATTGAATATAAAAATATTTGTTATTTTCTATAATAGAAAATCCTGAAGTAAAGCAATTTGCAAGGTAGTTAATTCAGTGGATAAATACTGTTACTGGACACTGAGATTCTTTTGTGTCTCTACTTTGTCATTCATAGCTTTAGCTTTTGTTCCATTCTTAGGCTCCTTCTTATGGTCATAATATGGCTGTTAGCAGGTAAGCTTGATCCAGGAGAAAAGATTCACTTTGGTGCTCCCAAGTCCCATGAGAGACTTATGCATCCTTGAAGCAACTACTGGCAAAGGGATAAGAGATTAGTAAGCTTAATTAACAGTAATTCTTCGGACTGGAATGAAGGTTAAGGAGAAATGTTTACTACAGTATCTGTGGAATTCATTTGTTTTCAAATCTATTTGAAGTTGATCTATACACTCTTTTAGTCCCTAGGAAATTTGAGGAAACAAGTGTTAAAGGAGGAGTCATTTCTAATGAAAGAATAAATGCCTTTTATGTGAGTAAAAAATTTCGAATCTAAATTCACAGAGTTTGGGGTAGGTCAGTAGCTGAAAAATGTGTATCATTCTGTCTGTCTTTTATGGAAATTACTTGAGGTATTATTTGCACTGTGAATATGGGCTTTTGCTTTAATAATTTCAAAACAGAGAATAACCTCAAGTTTTTAAAAGAAAACATGACCCATGGATAATATTCTGTGAATCTGATGAAATCATAGCATTCAATTTTTCTTTATTTTCTGGGCCTTACTTTCCAACTGTATAAAAGAAGGACTGGGTGATTTCTTAGCTTTTAATAAGGATATAATTAAAAATACATGTTTCTGCCTATTTAAGCACTTAATCAGATTTCTATAAACTCTCTGGTTAATGTACAAATTACAATTTAGTCTTAAGCTGTGTCGTATTCAACATTATTATCTATTTGAAATTTAGGAAATAATTTATTTGGCAATAAATCAAACTTACAGAAAAATTGCAGGAACAGCACAAAAAAACCTCCTGTATATTCTTCACTTACAACCTACATTGAAGTTTTACCATTGCCCCACTGATATCCTCTATAGTGTAAGGCTCCGGGATCATACCCTGCAACCAACTGTCATGTCTCCCTAGGGTCTTTCAATCTGGAACAGTCCCTCAACCTTCCTTTCATTTTCATCTCCTTTTCAAATTTCAGATCACAGATCAGTCATTTTGTAGACTGTCCCTCCGTTTCTGTTTTTGAAATTTTCCCTTATGATCAGGTTATGCAGTTTTTGGCAAAAATGTTACAGAAGTGATGCTCCATTCCAATTGGATGGCACGTGATGTTGATTTGTTCCCTCATTGGTGGTGTAAATTCTTCTTTTTTTCAATTTTAAAATAACATTTTAAAAATTTAATTTCTTTTCAGTGTAACAGAATTCATTGTTTATGCACCACACCCAGTGCTCCATGCAATACGTGCCCTCCATAATACCCACCACCAGGCTCCCCCAACCTCCCACCACCCTCCCCTCCAAAACCCTCAGATTGTTTTTCAGAGTCCATAGTCTCTCATGGTTCATCTCCCCCTCCAATTTCTCTCAACTCCCTTCTCCTCTCCAACTCCCCATGTCCTCCGTGTTATTTGTCATGCTCCACAAATAAGTGAAACCATATGATTATTGACTCTTTCTGCTTGACTTATTTCACTCAGCATAATCTCTTCCAGTCCCGTCCATGTTGATACAGAAGTTGGGTATTCATCCTTTCTGATGGGGGCATAATACTCCATAGTGTATATGGACCACATTTTCTTTATCCATTCATCTGTTGAAGGGCATCTTGGTTCTTTCCACAGTTTGGCAACCGTGGCCATTGCTGCTATGAACATTGGGGTACAGATGGCCCTTCTTTTCACTACATCTGTATTTTTGGAAGGAACTCAAACACCTGGAAGCTAAAGACCACCTTGCTTAAGAATGCTTGGATCAACCAGGAGATCAAAGAAGAACTTAAACAATTCATGGAAGCCAATGAGAATGAAGATACTTCGGTCCAAAACCTACGGGATACAGCAAAGGTAGTCCTAAGGGGGAAATACATAGCCATCCAAGCCTCCCTCAAAAAAATGGAAAAATCCAGAATACACCAGCTGTCTCTACACCTTAAAAAACTGGAGAATCAACAACAAATTAAGCCAACTCCACACACAAGAAGGGAAATAATCAAGATTAGAGCAGAGGTCAATGAGATAGAAACTAGAGATACAGTAGAACGCATCAATGAAACTAGAAGCTGGTTTTTTGAAAGAATCAATAAGATCGATAAACCATTGGCCAAACTAATCCAAAAGAAAAGAGAGAAGGTCCAAATTAATAAAATTATGAATGAAAAGGGAGAGATCACAGCTAACACCAAGGTCGTGTAAATTCTGACCACTTGATTGCCAGAGGAGTCTCTATAGTGAAGTTGCTTTTTTTTTTTTTGTATTTAAGTAAGTGTTTTTAGTGGAAATACTTTGAAGCCATATAAATATATATTCCTTTCCTCACTTTCACCAGCAAGTTTTAGCATCCATTGATTTATTATGCTTGAATTATCAGTATATGATATCAGTATATGAATTATCAGTATATGATGTTTTCTAAGTGGTGCTTTTTCTAATTCTCTGATTTCTTCCACATTTATTAGTTATTGTTATAAGCAGACTTTTCTTTTCTCTCCATTTATTTATTCATTTACTTATATCAGTGTAGACTTATTGATTTCTATTTTATTCATAGCTTATAATGTTATTGTCATTATTATTTTGACGTTCAAATTGACCTGGACTTGACCTTCATTTGCTCCTTTAAATTGGCTTCTGTGTCCTTTTGACATGTTTTCACTGTTTAAGCATTTCCTTACTTCTTGGGGTCAAAAAATGTTTTAGCTTGACCTTGTTTTCTTCTTGCCCGACCCTGGATTCAGCCATTCCCTCAAGAAGCCCTACTTCCTTTTAGTGTAAAGTGAAATTTACAAACCAAGATCAGGGTGCTCAGTGTATTCATTGCAATTGGGGTGTTGCTCAGGTCAGAGCTTAGTAATACACACAAGTACACACATCCCTTTGCATCTGTATTTATACATTCTGAGACTATAAGTTCATATTAATAACTCCAGTACCTTGGGGTTCTTCTTAGTAATTGAGAAACCTGGTTCTCATTAACACCAATATATTTGCTCATTTGCTTGATCCTTTTTATATAGCCAACTACTGATCTTGTCAGACCATGCCTGCTGCCCTGTTCCAACACCATCTTCACGTGGGCTGTCGTTACTTGTTATAACCAGGCTTCTTCACCCATGGCTCCAACATCATCTTTAACAGGTGCCATTACTGAGCTGCTCAGGCTGCCTTTTCTCTACAGCTTTGATATCATTGTCATGCAGGCCACCATTACTGTGCTAATGAAGTTTGCCTAATGAATTTGGACTAAAGAAGGAAAAAAAGGAAGGAAGGAAGAATGGAGACTGAAGAAATTATAGAAAAATAGATAACAGGGATTTTTAACAATCACTAAAGTTAGGATGCATGCCCATGGTTTGCTATTTTTTCTTTACTAGTTTAAGTTTCATATTAAAGTGTACTTTCCCAGAAAATTAGAATAATCCCATCTTTAAAGAAGAAATATACAGACATAAAATACTATTTAAAAAAGCACAATGAAAATGATTGCATGTAACCTGGATTTGGCATATGAAGTCACACATACATCTAATATAACAGATAAATGCAGCCTCCCACTATGAATATCTTAGAAGTAAATATAGCATGGGTTCTGTCTTAAACTGCCTGAGTTGCCTTTGTATGATTGGTTAAGTTAATTAAACTCTATGTGCCTTTGTTGCCTCATCTGTAAAATGTGAATAGTAATAGTATTTATCTTTTGGAATGATTTTGAGGATTAAATAAGTTGATAAATGTAAGACGTTAGAACAATGCCTGATATTTAGTAAATGTTATCATAATTGTTGCTATTATTATTATTATTTTTATTGCAAAATCCTTTTTTA
Organism: Taxidea taxus jeffersonii; assembly: GCA_003697995.1. NCBI lineage: Eukaryota > Metazoa > Chordata > Mammalia > Carnivora > Mustelidae > Taxidea > Taxidea taxus. The sequence goes on along the minus strand of RCUC01128740.1, from coordinate 29,717 downwards.
AATACAAGTACTTATTTGAATTTTTATTGTCATATCTCTAAATTCTTTAAAAACCCTCACAAAACTTAGTTTGTGATATAAAAGTGATATAAATGTACAAATACATTTATACAAGTATTTATTATTTGAATTTTTACTGTCATATCTCTAACTTCTTTAAAAGCCCTCACAAACCTTCCCTAAACTTAATTTGCAATATTTTTTTTTCAACATGAATTAGTGATTTGATTTTCTCCTTTTCCTTCTCCTACATTAATCATTCTTTTGGAAATGAGTTAATCTATGTCCCTCATCCCTATAACTCAACTCTGCTTTGTTTTTATGCTTCTTGTGCATAAATATCTTACCTGAGTTCTGGGAGCTTTGTAGAATCTAGAACTTCAGAAGATCACATAACAGTTCTTTTGTTGTGGGCTCTGGACTTGGCTGTGTGACCTTGTGAAAATGCACAAATACCGTGATCCCCAGTTTCTTCAACTATAAAATAGAACTAAGTACTGTTACCTCATAGAGCTACCTCATAGGGCTGGTGTTGCCTCATAGGGCTACTAATTTAATTCATTAACTAATGAATTAAATTTAGATCTAATTGACATGTAACATTATATTAATTTGAGGTGTACAACATAATAGTTTGATATTTGCACATATAGCGAAATGATCACCATCATAAGTCTAGTTAACATCTGTCACCACACATAGTTACCATATTTTTCTTCTGATGAGAACTCTTAAGATACACCATTTAAGCAACTTGCAAATATACAGTATGGTATTGTTAACTATACCATGCTGTACATTGTATTCCCTATTTATTTATTTATTATTTATTTAATAGCTAAAAGTCTGTACTTTTTAACCCTCTTCAAACAACTTCTCTTACACCACCCCCAGTTCTTACAACTACCAAACTCTTCTCTGTATTCATGAACTCATTTTTTTTTGTTTTTGTTTGTTTGTTTTTAGATTCCACTTATAAGTGGGATCAAGTGAGATTTTTCTTTTTCTTGTCTAACTTATTTCACTGAACATAACGTCCTTAAGTTCTATCCAAGTTGTTGCAAATGGCAAGAGTTGCAACATTCTTTTTTGTGGCTGAGTAATATTCCATTGTATATATATATCACACCTTCTTTATCCATTCATTTAATAATGAACACTTGAGTTGTTTCCATATCTTGACTATGACAAATAATGCTGCAATGAACATGGCGATGCATAGATCTTTTCAAATTAGTGTTTTCATTTTCTTCAGTTAAATATCCAGAAGTGCAATTGTTGGATCATATGGTATTTCTGTTTTTAAATTTTTGAGGAAAATCCATACTGTTTTCTACAGTGGCTGCTCTAATTTACATTCCCATCAAAAGTACAAAGGTTCCTTTTTCTCCACTTCCTTGCCAATAGTTGTTATTTCTTATCTTTTTGATGATAAGTCATTATAACTCGTGTGGGGTGACATCTCATTGTAGTTTTTTACATTTCTCTGATGATGAGTGATGTTAAACACTTTTTATGTACCTGTTAGCTATCTGGATGTCTTCTCTGGAAAAATACCTATTCAGATCTTCTGTTCATTTTTTTTTTTTAAGATTTATTTATTTATTTATTTGACACAGAGAGAGCACAACTAAGCAAAGTGGCAGGCAGAGGGATAGAGAGAAGCAGGCTTTCTGCTGAGCAGGGAGCCTGATGTAGGGCTCAAACCCAGGACCCTGGAATCATGACCTGAGCTAAAGGCAGCCACTTAACCAGCTGAGCCACCAACTGAGCCACCAACCCAGCCGCTTAACCAACTGAGCCACCCAGGCTCCCCTCTTCTGTTCATTTTTAAATCAGTTTGTTTTTTTGCTATTGATTTGTATGAGTTCTTTATATATTTCAGACATTAACCGCATATCAGATATATGATTTGCACATATTTTCTCTCATTTGGTGGTTGCCTTTTCAGTTTGTTGGCGGTTTCTTTTAGTGTGCAGAAGAACTTTTTAGTTTATTTTTACTTTTATTGCCTTCGCTTTTGATTTCAAATCTAAAAAATCTTTGCCGAGATTGATATCAAGGAGCTTACTGCCTATATTTTCTTGTAGGATTTTTATGTTTTCATGTTTAACATTAAATCTTTGATCCATTTTGAGTTAGTTTTAATTTATGGTGTAAGATAGTAGTTCGGTTTTATTTTTTTGCATGTGGCTGTCCAGTTTTCCCAACAACATTTATTGATGACTATCCTTTTTTTATTGTTATAAATTAATTAGCCATAAGTGTGTGGATTTATTGCCAGCCTTGCTATTCTATTCCATTGATCCGTGTGTGTTATGTGTCATTTAAATGAGACAACTTTTTAAAGCACTTAATACAGTCTTCAAAAAATGTTAGTTATGATTATGATTATGATACCAAACTGGAGGGGTGGATTCTGGCTTCCTCTGTTTTAACTTTCTTCTCTCCCTCAGATATTTTTCTTCCATATCTTAAATATCAGTTCTAATGCTGAGAAAAATGACTATATGCAGCTTCAAAAAGTTATTGGTTTGTGTCTGTGGAAAAAAACTACAACTTTGGATGTTTTAGAGGGATATGTGAATTTAGGATTGTGGAGTCCATGACTGACAACAGTCAGTATAATGTTTTTAAGAGGGTAGAATCTGGAGCCATATAGCCTAGGTTTTAATCCTAGTTTTCCTGCTCCCTAGTTTGTGTGACCTTGGGCAAGTTACTTAACCTCTCTGTGCATCAGTTTCTTTATCTGTAAAGTGGGGTTGAAATATCAAAATATTTAATAAATAGTTATTTTGTAAGACTGTTGTGAGAATTCAATAAGTTAAAATATGTAAAAGAATTTAGACTGGGGCTTAGCCTTTAGTAAGCACTGTACACATGTTAGTTCTTCAACTACTGATCTTTAATGGCTTTTCCATCAGTATGGGAGATTTTCCTGTGACCACAATCAAATTGTTCTTATTTCCCTTATATTCAAAATGTTCTTTTCCTTTATATTTAGAAAGTTAAATTTTTATAGTATATGTATTACATATAGATTATAATGACATACATATTGCAATTATATTATTTATATAATTTTTTTTTTTACTTATCCATTTTGCCAACACAATATGATTGATTGTGGTGTAGGAGAGACTTTTTCTCTTTAGTCTCTATCTGTGTGAACAAGTGAGATGGGAGTAGAACCAAAGCACATCACTGATGTGATTCATTGGGGGATGTCTAGATGGCTGAGAAGCAGTGATGGATGTCTCCCCTTTCTTCCACGTGACTCAGATGCTTAAACAGGCATGGAGAAATGAGTCAACTGAATGCTTTGGCTCAATCCATTTTCGCTCAGTCCATTTGTGGCATAAAATCCCACACAGTCTCTTAAATCTCTGGTGTTGTTTTCTTCTAGCTGATCAGTGCACCTGAGGTTAAAATTTTATATTTTAGACTGAAAGTCACTAGCAAAAGATATTTTTTTTGAATGGGTATCAAAATGTTTTGGTATAATACCTATTTTTTGAAAAAGTGTTTGTTTATTTTAGATAAATTAGGCTTTGGATACAATCACTTTTCAAAACATAGATTATAATTAACATCTGTTCAGATTTTTTATTATTAATTTTTTATTAACATGTATTATTTGCTCCAGGGGTACAGGTCTGTGAATCATCAGGCTTACACACTTCACAACACTCACCATATCACATACCCTCCTCAATGTCCATCACCCAACCACCTTCTCCATACCCACCCTCCCCCCAGCAAACCATAAAAGACTCTTAATCTCACAAAACAATCTGAGTGTTCAGATTTTTTTAAGAGACAGCATGGAATAATAAAAAAAATTCATTCATTAAACAAATATATTTTAAGTTTCTAATAAATGTCAGCCAACTGTGCTGGGTGAAGAGAAAGTATGTGTGCACACACACATTGCCGCCCCCTCCCGCTCCTAATGAAAAGATATTTCTTCTCTTATAACGTCTGGTGGAGAGACAGATATTAATTTAAGAGTCATGTAGATAAAAGGGTAATTATAACTGGGGTAATAACATGGTATTGGAGAACATATAATTGTATATTAGGAGAAGCCAAAGAAGTCTTCCTGGAGGCAGTGGCACTTGAGCTGAGATCTGAAGGATGAACAGAATAACACTGAAGAGGAGTCAGGGAGTTAAGGAAGGAGATTATTACAGACAGGGCATCTCTATGCAAAAGTTTTTGGCAGGAGGGAGCATGGATTGGATTCTGGAGAGCCCAAAGAAGGTGAGTTGCCAGAGTTCAGAGGCAAGAAGGAGTGTAGTGAAATAATGAGGCTATAGAATTTAGACAAGAGCCCATAGCAATTAGGGCCTTGTGGGCCATATTAAGTACCCATGTTATCCCAAGTTCCCTGGGAAAGGACCCCTTAGATGTTGAGAGAAGCTTAGGCCATGGATTCTGGTAGATGGAAAGAAATGAAGAAATGCTAAAAAAAAAAAAAAAAGGCCCCCAAGGCCCCCTAATAATTAGGGCTATAATATCCATACTCTCAAAATATAAAAAATGCAATTCAGTATAAGCATTATATTCACAAGAAAGTTACAGAATTTACAAAAGATCAGTTTAAAGTATACCTCAGATGGTATGAGTTGGTGAAAGGACACCAGTTTAAAGTTGTATGATGAGTTATCCTCTCAATCCTGGCACTATGTCTCTGTGACTGTATATAGATCCTCATTAGGAAGTAGGGTTAAACTTTCAATCTGTGGCTTTTCATGAATGTGAGGCCACATGGTCTCTGTGACAGGTTGTGAATAAATAACTATTGACATGTCACACACAATGGAAAGCGATGCAGCCAGACGTGCATATTTAAAAAACCCTCTAATTGTGTACTGTATGTTGGCTACTTGAATTTAAACAAAACAAAACAAAACAAAATAAAAATGGACCTGATTTTAGAGGGACCAGCAAGAATTCAGAGTTATCATTTAGGAGACTATGGCAGTGGTCCTGACAGGAGATGATAGAGGCATGTTGAGGCTGATGGTGGTGGAGTTGTAAAGATACAGATGGCTTTGGTCTTTGTTTAGGATGAAGGATAGAGAGCAACCACAATTTTGGACTTCATGGAACCAAATCCCCAAATCAGAACTAGTATTTGGGAACTTGTCTGAAAGGTAAACAAAAATCACTAAATGACACCAACATAGTGATTTTTTTCCCTCCATATAAAAATATCTTTTTATGTTTATATATCTGGATATATTTTAAACTTCATTTCCCAAATAATTATTTGCATGTATAAATAATCACCTGGGTATGAAAATAACACAATTTACACATATCAGTCCTAACACAGACTAACTCTTTGGTTTTGTTTTTAATGCAGAAATTAAACAGAATTTGCCAACATTTATTGAGCACCTATTATGCACCAGGTAATAACGGGTTTTAACTTATGATCTGTAAATTTGTATCCTCAACCCCATACTTTTATAACATGAATGATAATTCTGAAAAAATTTAAACCACTTCAACTTCATTTTTGAGTAGCTTGGAAGCTAAAAGTATTAAAAATGTGAAAGGAAAAAGAAGTTACTTTTTTTAGTTTTTGAATATTGTATGCCAGCTGTCCTAAATGTTTTACGAATCTTTTTAGCCTTTTTACCCTGCCTTCCCACTGTGTGCCCAGAATAATTGATTATCCGTGTGTGATCCTACAAGCATTGCAGCAAAAAGGGCAGAAAACAATGAACAAAGATAATGGGATCTCACATTTTGCCCTGCCTACCTTTTTCTTTCAAACTAACCTAAGTTAATAAAACTTCCCATGAAAGCCTTTGAAATTTCATCATGGGTTTTGTGAAAGAGGTGAAAGTTGACCTAGAAGGGCCTGACCTATAACTTGACAGCTACTGGAAGTCTAGCCTCATAATTCAGAGGTCCAGGGACAGCTTTGCCTATAAACTCAAGTCTTCATTTCACTGACATTTTCAGGTTTAGTCTCCTTGAAAATGCTAACAAAAGTGAAGCATATCATTTCTCTGCTTGGGATAGCAATGGTGATGTTTATGGAACCGTTTGCTGTCTCAGGGGTAATCTTCCGGATAATTTGGATTAACCTTATCGGGTCTCTAGATACCACATTACCCAGGGTGGATGATCTCCAGAATAACCTTTTCAGATCCTAAAGTTTTAACCCCAGAACCATGTTTTATCAAAAAACTTTCAACAGAAATCCTTGAAAACTATCTACCCAGGCTTACTTCAACCCTTTTGGTCTGAAGTGGCCTTCAGTCAGGCAAGAAAACATAATGTTTTCTGTGAGTAATTCTAATTAGAAAGTAGGGCAACCTGACATTTTCCTCTATTGACTTTTTCCATGAGACAGTTGTTATGTATTAATGTGCCTCACTCCTCCTATTTGTCTGGCTTTTGAAATTGATTACCTGCAAAAGTGGGGTGTAATACTTTTGTTAGTTTATTAGCTGGTAGAGAGAATTTACTTAAAGGAGTGAAGAATTTTCCCCAAGGAAGAATTTGTCTTTTGGAGAGGTAACTGAAAGAATCTTTTATGTGTATTGATCAAAAGTCCTTCTGGACTTTTTTTTGTTTGTTAAGGAAAGAGAGAGGGTAGATGCCTTCTGAAGCTGGGATCAACCCCGAAATTCTGTCGTAGTCAAGACTTCTACATCCTAATTAAGCTTGCTTTTGTGAAATCTAATTATGTTCATAATTACTTTTTAGTGTTATAAAGCTAGAGCCTAGAGTTCCAGTGCAAGACTATGAATTTCACTGTCTCAAAACTGAAAAATAGCAATTACAACTATGAATTTATGTTATTTTTCTGTTTTTTAGAAAGTGCAGGCCCAGGTGAATCACTACAGTTTTTCTGGAAAATATTCATCCCATTTGAATCAGCTTAAAGAGGGAGAGCAGAATAGCAGTGGCTAATAAAATTAATGTCATCTGTAATTGATAAGAGTACTTACGGTCTCAATTGAATGGGATAATAGAAGGAAAAAATCACTTTGCATTCTTTATATTGAAACTTGTCCTTCTGAAAGTGAGATTGTATATATACATTTACCCAATGCTCATTATTTTCTAAAATTAATCTGATTAGGGTGCATTTAAACATGGGTGAAGGAAAGTATTAAGGTTGTCTTGCTCAAAAAATAAGACCCTATTGCTGATTTACTTTATAAAATAGCTTGAACTGGTCAAGTTATGAGATCCAACAGTTAACCTTAGAAGGGACAGACAAAACACTTTTCAAAATAATGATAGTTTCTATTTCCCTGAGATTTTCCTTTGTGCTAGATGGTTTGCATGTATAGTCTCATCAATCCTGACAACACTGTAAACTATATACTATCATCACCATTTTATAAAGGAGGAAAACTGAGACTCAGACTCAAGAGACCAAGACACCTGCCTGGGTTCACCTATCTGGGTTGAAATTCTTCAGTGGAGGAACTGCCATTGTAACCTCATCTGTCTCTGATGCTCATATTCTTTCCACTATGCACCACGCCTACAAAATGCTTGGTTGCTTCCTGCTGTATCTTCTTGAGAAGAAAACCGGAGAGGTTAATGGGAAAGGCCAGAATATGGGGATGGGAAATGGAAATGATTATGGGTGCAGTGGTGTTTTCACTGGAGAGTTATATATTTGGATAATAATGTGTAGAGCTTTAGCCAGGCAATTAGAAGATGAACCACTTAAGCTAGCTAAAGGAGTTTCCATTGAGCTTGGGAGTATAATTTATTAGAAAGATTAAAGACTGGTTGGACCATTTCCTTGTCTCAGACCAATGGAATAATGGGAAGAAATTTTGCATTCCAACAACAGAACTCCCTGTAAAAACTGGAGTGTGATATTTAAATAAATAATAAGAATGATAGTTCTCATTTATGGGACTCATCCTAAGTATGAAGCTTTTTAGAAATGCAATATTTTTAACCTTACAACATCCTTGTTTTATTATTTCTGTTGTACATTTGGGAGAAAAACAAAGAAATCCAGTATCCAGGAGTTTCCCTTAGGCTGACAAATATGTTCATCTTGATCTTGAGTCTGCATTCTTTTTCTCTGAGGAGAATATTTGATACACTTCCTTACCCATTGCAGGTTAATATATTTGAGAAGAAAAGCTTTAAAACTATATTTTAAGAGTAACAAGTTTTGCATATCAGATTGGAGGTACTGGCAAGGTACCAGCGTGTTAGATGGGATAGAGTAGATCTTAAAGAGGAGAAAACTTTTCTGATTTTACTTTGGTACCTTAAGCTAGGGTGGTCCAGAAACAGTGGTGGAAAATTTGGAGGACCACTTCTGCTTTGAGGTAGGCAAACGGATGTCATATAACTTTGTTGGGCCCCAATTTTCTTTGCCTAGTTCAGTGCTTGGCATATAGCAGGAATGAAAATGATACATGGTATAAATTAAGAAGCTCAGATTGCTAATTCTTTGGAGTTTCTTTCAGTTCTAAATTCTGTTACTCAGGCATAGTAACTTTGGTTTCTTTATTCTTTCAAAGAGGAAAATTGTGCCAATCTATTTGGCAAGGTTATCATGGGAATTAACTAGTATATTTTCCAAGTTATGGTGGTCCTACAGAAAAAGATACGAAGACCACATCTTCTTTCCTTTTAAAGAGTTATGATAACTTTTATTAATATTTTGCATTGATCAGATGTTACAAATGTGTCAGGTTAACTATAGAGAAAATAGAACCTTCCCAGCAAGTTCAAAATCTGAATACTCTAGTAATGACACTAGTATTAGTAACTGAGTTTGTTTATTTTTTTAAAAAATTTATTTATTTATTTGAGAGAGAGCAGAGTGAGCAAGAACATGAGTGGGGGAGAGGAGCAGAAGGAGAGGGAGAAGCAGGATCTCCACTAAACAGGCAGCCCAATGTGGGGCTCAATCCCAGGACCCTCAGATCATGACCTGAACCAAAGGTAGATGTTTAACTGACTGAGACACCCAGGTGCCCAGTGACTGAGTGTAAAATGTGACTTCATGCCAATGTTTGAGAGAATCTGGTCACATATATTGTAGCACAGGAAAGAATCAGACTGGCATCAGCCCAGACACGGCTAGAAGGAAGAGAATTCTCTGAAAGCTTATTCTATTAGTGGGACTTCCGTACTGCTTCTTGTCTTTGTGATTTGGAATGATAGCCATCGTTGCATGGTCTCATAAAATATGGAAGTCAGGTGTTTTGTGCACTAGGCTTGTAGTTTGCCATGTGAAGGCCAATCATCCATCTTGCTTCCCAGTTTATTAATTTTTTGAAAAGTTGATAACTTTTCAAACTACCATCAGTTTATTTTGGAGATTGATAATGAATTTCTCAGAATCATCTGAGAAAGTTCTATTTCTAAGACAACTATATGGAAATTACATATTTGCCAAGCCTCTGAAAGATCAAAATAAATTAGAAGCTCATATTAACTAAAATGTTCCAAGTGGAACTTGGACTGTATGATTTTATCACTCTTTTATTTCCTAAAAGCCTTTTGAACAAAAGAAAAGAAAAGGGAAATAAGGGGAAGACTGTTTCTTTGTTGGCAATGAGAAGTGTGTCATTTGCAAAATCTCCTGAAAACATGGTATTTTCTTAAACCATGAGAGTGAACTTTTGTAAAAGTGTTAGTGGATTTCCCAGATTTGTAATGATAACATACAGTGATTCCAAATTATCATTATACATTTACATGTAGAGAAACTGAATCAACAAAAATAATGTTACATGGGAAAAATAAAAGAGTCAGATATTGGGTAATGATTTTCCATTAATTAAAAATATTCATCTATTCATCTCTTTACTCATATATACATTTATTCATTTAACCAATATTAAGTTCCTAGTACTGAGCTAGGTGATGAGGAAAAAGAGATAACTAGTTTCATGTTTTTTCATTTAATTTGTTCCTAATTAAAATTTATAAAATTTACTTTGATAAATAACTTACAAAAGTTAAAAATAAGCTATCCTGATATTTCTGTTAATATGCACATTTCTCTTTATTTATGAATTTATTCTCTGCCAGAAATCCCTATGAATGGGGGAAAACCTTGAATACTCTGAAGTATCTGTAATGAGAAATATACACAAATTAAGAAATAAGCAATAAGATATTAACACAAAAGTATGGTGCTTGCTAGAGATTCTCCCCATTGCAAACAAAAGAATCTTTTAATAGTGAAACATGAGCTATGTGACTGTAGTATTGACTCTCCTCAAATATTTAAAAGTGTAAACCATGAGTGTGTCTTAGATTAATACTTTAGAAAGAACTTTCTTTTATTTGAGAACTGGCTTAAGAAAAAAGAAAAAGAAAGGATTGGCTCCATATCTGAAAAGTCAAGACCTTCACTCACATGGCCTGATCCAGGGACTCAAATGATGTCAGTAAGGTTGTCTTTCTTTCTTGGCTCTTCTTCTCTGTATTGGCCCCATTTTTTGAGCAGGCTCCTCCCTCATGATAAAATAGCTATCAGTAGTTCTAGGTTTAGGTCCTATTTTGCCAACAATTCAAGTGTAAGAAAATGTTATTTTTTCCCAGTAGTTCCAACCGAAGTATAAGGATTGAGTTTCAATGGCTCTGGTTTTTCTATCTTGGGTCACATGCCCATCCATGGAGCTGGTTAGTGTCAGTCTCATCCAAACTACATGAGGATGAAGAATATTAGACTTCTATTACTAGAAGGAGAAGGCATTAAGACCATGTCCATTATCTTATTTTTAGCAATATGTAGTATCTAGAAAGAGCCTATCTGTTCTCTGCCTTATATTATAGCAGAGGATTCCACGGTCAGCTGCCTCTCTCTCACCCCAGTGCATAAATTTTTCCCTATCTTACACATTTGGGTTTGCTTATTAGTCTCTGTATGAGACCATGATTTACAACCAGGGATTTTCAGGACTGTGAAATCCTTAAGTAGAGAATGTTTCCATTTAAAGAAGAAAAATTGGTCTGTGCTATTTGGCCATATGGCCTGCCTTAGTGTGAAGACATGTATTATGTCATCAAAATCCCTAGATATTGATATAAAATCAACTTATATAGAGCAGGATATATATTTTGCGTCCTCTTTATAAAGAACATTTAATACTGAGTATCCTCAAAGAAAAAGCATATGAAGTTGTATAAACTACATTAGAAATAATTTTTCATTTGGAAATTAAATTTTGCATCCAACTGGATGGTTGTACTTAATCTAATGATTTCTGAGTGTTTAAAATAGTAACATCTGCCAGTGGACTCATAAAGGAATCTATATATCATAAGAATCAGAACAGTATGAAACTTTTAAATTTAACTTCCCATGAGGATGCAAGATTTGTATACTTCATTAAATAATATATATAAGGAATTACTCAATGAAGTTTCATTATATTGCTGACCACCCATCAGTATTTTATTTTTGCATGAGTTTCTGCAGTCTGAAAGATTAAAACTCTTTATTTAAACTAGACCTTGTTATAATGTGAGACCCTCAAGATAAAAATACACCCATTATTTTATATTGACTATAAAATGCTTATTGGAGGTAGTAGAAACTAAGCTAGATTCCTAGTATATCAGTAAACCATTAACATACAGGAAGAAAAACTCAGGAGGACTTAAATAGAGCATAGGAGGCACAAAAACACCTCAAAATATATAACACAGGAACAGTTACAACACAATATAAAAGTAATACTCTTAGAGAGGTATGAATTCCATACTCTGAAATAAAGCTAAATTATCTGAAAGCATTCATACTACCTGACCTTTTAGAATTACTGAGAAGTATACTAGGTCTTGGATGCAGGAAGTAGGAACCTCAGAAAGTTTACTTTTGTTTATCAGAATATTTATTCTTAGCAAGTGGGTGGGTGGGTAAGTACACTTTTTTTTTGAATCTCATGTAAATTTGGGTCTTAGTTTAATCTCTCCAGCATGAAAAATGGTCCCTAGTTTATATCAATAAAAATTTCTGCTTTGAAGTAATCTGGACAATCTTACTATAAAAACTCCCTAAAAGAAAGAAATTTATAAGTGACACAAATTCCAGAAGACTCCTTGGAAATTTCATGAATGAGAACTGTGATTTAAGAAAAGCCACAAGTAACAACTTCACTAGGAAACTTTGATTTTGTGAGTCTGAAACTATGTCTTGCATTGGATTGTCTAACAGGGACAACTTTGTCAGCAGATTTTGTCTCAAATTCATTGCAATGTTTTCCATTTTGTTTTTCAATGGAGTTGATTTTAGGAAGTGACTGCTAGTGCTCATTATCATAAAGAATGATCAGGCATAGGATTTTATTTACCTTTTCCAGTTTTATTTCCTATTTGTTTGACTTTTTAAAAATCATCTTGTGCTTTTTACAATATGTGCTCTGTGTGTGTGTGTGTGTATGTTGTGTGGTGTGGTAATACTGCAGATATTCTGAGTTCTTGACTACGCAGCATTCCAACCAGTAATGCAGAGTTGATGTGTGATGAATATAAATTTTATTATTATTGCATATATAATAGTAATTATTATTTTCACCATTTTTTTTCAGTATGAAAGTAGTTATTTATTAAATGGCCAGATTATAAAAATAGTCATGGTAGATACTTTAGTTCATCCTTCTAATATGCCTATTAATCTGGTCTCCCCTGTTAACTAGCATCTCTACCTTCTATAAAATGGGTGGCTGGGTGGTCTTTTTTCTTCATTCCCTTTTGAGGAGAAGATAACTTGAAGGGCAATAAAAAGTTGTTTGCTTCTTTGAAACATTTTCCAACAGTACAGATCTACTGAGTCAGATTCTCCATGCAGATGATGCCATACCTACCAAGATAACGAGTAATCACTGTGTTACTGTCAGGGCAATTCACTTGTGGATTTTGCCTTCACCACGCTCTTAGATTAATTCATTCATTCACCACTTCAGGGTTGGGTCCCCCCAAGCTATATATGGTTCCACAATCCTTAGCATGTTAACTGAAGCTTTGTTGAGCTTAACAAAGGTGCCATTGAAGAAGCTGCAACACCTTTGGGACCGTTGGGCTCACACCACTGCTACCTCTGATCCTGATGACAAACACCAATATGGGTTCCGCAGGTATGTAGGAGTTGCCAACTTTTCTTGCCATCCTGACCCTTCCAATCTCAGTTCTCTACATCTGCCTATATTCTTTGTGGTAATACTTAGATTTTTCATAAATAAATATTCTCCATGCTTTTCTTTTTTTCTCTTTTTCTTCCTTCCTTCCTTCCTGCCTGCCTGCCTCCCTCCCTCCCTCCCTCTCTTTCTTTCTTGATTTTATTTATTTATTTGACAGAGAGAGAGCCAGCGAGAGAGAGAGAACACAAGCATGGGGAGCATGAGAGGGTGAAGCAGGCTTCCTGCTGAGCAGGGAGTCCAATGTGGAACTACATCCCAGGACCCCAGGACCATGACCTGAGCTGAAGGCAGACACTTAACAACGGAGCCACCCAGGTGCCCCTCTCCTTGCTTTTTGAAGCATTTTTTGAGCAAACTTCTCTTTCAAACATTTGATCTTCAACTCTGTGAATTCCTCCACTTTTTTCTTAAGGATTTCAGGCACCATAGAAACCCTCTTTTTCTTTTCTGCATCCTCCGTGGCTCCAGCTGGAAAAGACTATTTTCACCATTTTTAATGTGCTATGCTAATAAGTTTAACTTTCATAATAAATCGAAGAGGTAAATATTTATATCCTAATTTTACAGACTAGATAATTAAGACTTGGATAATCTGGATTAAAACTTGGTTAAGTATTATGTTAGCTACAGATTTTTTGTAGATGTCCTTTATAAGGTAGAGGACATTCTCTTCTGTTCCTACTTTGCAGATAATTTTTATCATGAGTGGATGTTGACTCCTATAAAAGACCTCCCTTTTTCATTGAGATTATCTATGTTAAAAAAATTCTTGGGGCACCTGGGTGGCTCAGTGGGTTAAAGCCTCTGCCTTCGGCTCAGGTCATGATCCCAGAGTCCTGGGATCGAGCCCCACATAGGGCTCTCTGCTCCTTGGAGAGCCTGCTTCCTCCTCTCTCTCTGCCTCCTTGTGATCTCTGTCGAATAAATAAATAAAATCTTTATAAAAAAATTCTTATAATGAATTACATTGATTGATTTTTTAAAATATTGAACCAGCTTTATATTCCTTGGATAAACCCCAGTTTGTTTATAATGTATTATATTTTTATCTGTTTTATATGTTGCCGAATATAATTTGCTAGAATTTTGTTGATGATTTAAGCATTTGTGGTCATAAGGATATTGGTCTGTAGTTCCTTATAATGTCTTATTTCTAGTTTTGGTACCATTGTGATGCTGGCTCATAAAATAAGTTGGGAAGTGTTTTATCAATTCATTTTCTGGAAGAGATAGCATAGAATCGATATTTTTTCCTAGAAATGTTTGGCAAATATGTTAGGTAGAAATCTCCAGTGAAACCATCTGGGCCAGGAGTTTTCTTTGTGGGAAGATTTTAAACTTCTTTAATAATATAGTAATATTAGGTTATGTTGGGTCCATAATCAAAGGAGCTAGACTTATACAAAGCGAAAGTCGAGCAAAGCTTTATTTCTTGCCAAGCATGGAGAATCAAACTGACCCGCCAGGGCCATCTCTTACAAAGAGGCGACCCCTCCCTGCCTTACAGACTAACTTTTATAGAGCAAAGGCCATGTGGTTGGGCCTGGCCACACACAGGTGGCCAATGAGATTGTAACACAAAGAGAAAGCTGCACAGTCATGCTAGGTCACACGTAAGTGACCAATTGAATTACAATTTACCCTAGTAGATATTTGAATTAGCCTATCACCTTGGTCAAAATTGGTGCCCAAAAGGCGGGACCCACACTCCTTGGTAGCTAGGGAGACAGTATGCATGTCCCACTGATTGGATGTCTCCACCTGGCCTGACCCGCCCTTATATTTGGGCTTTGTTACCTGGGAATGATTTCCCCGGACTTGCTTTTAGGTAAGTCCCCTGGAGGGAGGCAGGGTCGGTTTAAGTTTTACTGCATGAACAACGAAATGGCTGTTCAACCAAAATGGAGCCATTTTGGCTAAATAGGCCCTTAAAGTTATTTATTTCTTTTTCAGTGAGTTCTGTTAATTTCTGTCTTTTAAAGCCCTAGCCCATTTGATTTAAGTTCTTGAAATCATGAGCATAGCATTTTTAAAAATTTTTTTATTTTTTTATAAACATATAATGTAACCTCACCACCCTCTCCCGACATCCCCCCACCCCCCCCTCAGTTTGTTTTGACATTAAGAGTCTCTTTTGGTTTGTCTCCCTCCTGATCCCATCTTGTTTCATTTATTCTTTTCCTACACCCTTGATCCCCACCCCTGTTGCATCTCTACTTCCTCATATCAGGGAGATCATAGAGCATAGCATTCTTTGTTGTATTTCCTTATTATCCTTTTAATGTTTTAATCTCTTATGCCTGCTACTGGTGATTTACCTCTTCTCTTTTTTCTCGGTCAGTCTGTCTAGAGGTTTACAAATATTTTCAAATATTTGTAAATATTTGAAATAAATATTTGAATATTTGAAATATTACAAATACAAATCTTTTCAAACAACCATATTTTAGTTTCATCAAATTTCGTATTAAAATTTTTTGATTTCTGTTCATAGATTTGGCTTTTCCTTGTATTTGGTTTGGGTTTACTTTTTTCTTCCTTTTCCACTTTCATTATCGAGATCTTTTTGTTTCTTTCTTTTCTTTTCAAAGACTTTTTTTACTTGACAGAGAGAGAAAGAGTATGAAAGAGCACAAGCAGGCAGAGCAGAAGGCAGTGGGAGAGTGAGAAGCAGGTTCCCGCTCAGCTAGGAGCAGGCTCAGTCCCAGGACCCCAGGATCATGACCTGAAGAGAAGGCAGATGCTTAACCAACTAGACCACCCAGGTGCCCTGAGACCTTTTTTTTCTAACATAAGATTTAATGTTATAAATTTCCCTTTAAGAACTCTTAGCTGCAGGGGCGCCTAGGTGTCCCAGTGGTTAAAGCCTCTGCCTTCAGCTCAGGTCATGATCCCAGGGTCCTGGGATTGAGCCCCACATCGGGCTCTCCGCTCAGCAGGGAGCCTGCCTCCTCCTCCTCTCTCTCTCTCTGCCTGCCTCTCTGCCTACTTGTGATCTATCAAATAAATAAATAAAAATCTTTAAGAACTCTTAGCTGCATGCTGTAGGTTTTGGTATTTTATCTTTTCATTTTCATTCAATCAAAATATTTTCTAATTTCCCCTGAGACTTCCTCTTTCACCCATGGTTTATTTAGAAGTGTGTTGTCTACATTTTACAAATTGGGGATTTTCTGTTTTTTTTTTTTTAATTAAAAATCCTATTTACTTATTTGTTGGGGGTGGGGGGAGAACCAGGCGGAGCCCCAGGCAGAGGAAGAAGCAGGCTCCCCACAAAGCAAGGACTCCAATGCAGGACTCCCATGCTAGGACCCTGGGATCACAACCTGAGCTGAAGGCAGATGCTTAACTGACTGAGCCACCCAGGAATCCCTATTTCTGTTTAGATATCTAGTTTAATATCTAGTTAATTATAGTTCAAGAACATACCTTATAAGATTTCTGTCCTTTTTAAGTTGTTACTGTTTTAGATTATCTTATTTTTTCTTTAGCTAAGAATGTCCTTATTTTGCCATCATTCATGAAGGATATTTTTGCTGGATCTAGAACTCAACAGTTGTTTTCTTTCTATGCTTTAAAGATGTCCTACTGTCTCTTAGCTTCTTTGTCTTTTAATGAGAATTCTGCAGTCAAAATTTTGTTCTTCTATATGTAATATGTCATTTTTCTATGGCTGCTTTCAAGATTTTAAAATTTATCTTTGTTATACAGTTACTTGGTTGCTGTTTGTGCACGATTTTCTTTGAGTTTATGCTGTTTAGGGTTTGCTGAGCTTCATGAATCTCTAAATTTATGACTTTCAACAAATTTCTTCAAATATTTCTTTCTGCATCAATCTCTTTCTTCTCTCCTCCAGGGAGCTTAATGACATAAAACAAGAGAACAACAAATAAGAATAAATGGGTGCCTTTCATACTCTTCAACTCACTGTGATCCCTTTTCCCAGTCTTCTCCCCAGAAAGATAGGTTTTCTCAGAGGTTTTGCTGCCTGTATCCACTGCTCAGTTTTGCATTGGGGGTCACTCTTGGGTCAGAGCTGGATGATAAAGGAGGAAATAAGATGGCAAAACTTACTCCTATTATAGATCATTCTTTAAGCCTTGGTTTCCTTGTATAATTTTTCACAGTTCCCTTGTAGTTGCTTTTTAATTTGTATAGAGTTTTTAGTTACACTAGTGGGAGAAAGAGCTGTAGTAGAGTTACTCCATTTTGGCTGGAATTGTCATCTTTGATTTCTAAAAATTTACATCTTGCAGATGCTTCTATATCAAACACATACCAATTTGCTTGTTTGTTTTAAAGTGACAGAATACTCCAGTTTATAAATGTGTCATAGTTTATTTAAGAAGTTGTTTATATATTTCTTGTTATTAACAAAAATGAGACAACCTTTTATACATGTGCTTTGGAATATTTTTTGTGAATTTATCTGTAAGGTAAATTGCCAGTTAGGGAATCATGCCTTCACCTTGACAAACAGTTGGAGAATGCCCATTTCTCCACATTCATGCTCAACTAGAAACTTAAAAATGTTTGCAATTTGATAAGTGAAAAAGCTATCTTTTTTTTTGTTGTTCTTTTGTTTTTAATTTTTTTTATTTTTATATAAACATATAATGTAAACCCACTACCCTCTCCCAACACCCCTCCCAAAGCTATCTTGTTTTGATTTACATTTCTTTGTATAATGGTCCAAGTTGAACATTCTTTCATAAGAACAATAAAACCATTGCGTGCCTTTTTCTGATAACTGCTTGGGGTTTGTGTTTAGTTAGAAGGGTCAGTTCCTCCCCACCTTCAGCCCCACCAAGATTTTATAAAAAGCCACTCAGACCTTCCTCTGGTTTATTTATGATTTTATTTAGTCTACATTCTTCACCATTGGCAGCAAATGCAAAAATGGTGTATTAAAAAGAAACCCCAACATGCTAGCATACTTGGCTCATGCATCCTTCAGTAGAGTTTTCCTACCTGTCTGACAGGTCTAAGTCTAATTCTGGAATAGAAAGAACTTGATTATGTGATTCTTAGACTTGAGCATGTTATTAAACTTTATAGAATATCCCATGAGGGCTGACAAAATGAGATGAAAAAAAAAATCCCACAACACATTAACTTCTGTGCATGCATGTAGTAGCCTTTCAGTTCTGGGACTAAAAGAAGGGACACTGGTGGGGTGTATTCTCAAGGCCATGCTGTTCTCTCCATTTGCTGACCTGAGGTGATTTCTGAACCTACTTGATGGCTACAGTGAATATTGGCTACACAAGGCATTGGTTGAAAAGTAAACACTTATCTACATAAATTATCTACCATTAACCTTGAATGGTGAATTGAGGAAAGTAGAGAAGATGGGTTGTTTATCCTTTCTGGTTCCTTCTGAAATGTTGGCTCAAGATAAATGGGAAGAATAAATGTGTTCCCTTTAACAGACATGATTTTCTGTAATGATGTCTATATAAAGGATATATCCCTTTCTCTGATAAGTGTAAGAAAACTTAAATACTGCATACATATAAATCTAATATCTTAGAAAATTTTCTAACATTTCTTATTTTTAAATTTACATACAGTAGGTTGGTTTATTTACCTTAGACTTTTTGAGTGATTGCAGAATGTTGGCATTAAATATTCTTAACTGAAACTGAAGTCTCAGCCTCCATCAGAACTGCATTTCTTAGTTGACTTTTTATAACAGAGATTTTTTGTTTGATTACTTTTACCATCAAAATTGTCTTCAAAACTTGCTTCCTTTTGTATACTTCATTTTGATATTACCTGTTTTTTCTTTTACCTTATATATTCTCTCTGTCAAGTATTCTTAATTTTTACTTCTTCTAAGGGCCCTATTTAGCTTTCATTTGTACGTTTAATCAAAAAACAGTGCATTTCATTTGGCAATTAGAGCTTTTAGTTAACAATTAGAAAACAACATGGATTATCTTTATGTAATATTAGGAAGTTACTACTGATCCAACCAAGTCTTATCTTCCTATCAGTTCTGTACAACAACCTAGTTTACTCTAAAAATGATTAACTATTAATATTTTAAAAAATTTGCATACAATAAAATGAGCTTTTTTGGGTGCACAGCTCAAAGAGTTTGACAAATGTATAATTTGCATAACTACCAATATGATCAAGATGTAGTTCTCTTACCACCCCCCCAAGTTTCCCTGTGCTGTCCCTTAGTTGTCAACCCTTTCTCCATTTTTTAAAAAATATCTTATTTATTTATTTGACAGACAGAGATCACAAGTAGGCAGAGAGGCAGAGAGAGAGAGGAGGAAGCAGGCTGTCTGCAGAGCGGAGAGCCTGATGCGGGGCTCGATCCCATGACCCTGGGATCATGACCCAAACGGAAGGCAGCGTCTTTAACCCACTGAGCCACCCAGACGCCCCAACCTTTTCTTCATTTTCAACCTAAACAACTGATGATCTATTGTCGGTCTTACAGCTTTGCCTTTGTCAGAATCATGCGCAACATTTAAAAACGGAGATGTAAAGCATGCTAACATGTTTCAGTCACCATTTCCCATGAAAGTAACTATGCTCTGCCTGCCTGAGACCTATAAGGTTTCTAGTTGGAGTTCCATAGACTGTTTCATCTCTGGCCAATCTCTGTGTACTCAAATGCTTTCTCAAGAAGTCAGCCATCTTAGATCTTTGATCAAAGCATTGTCATCATGCTGTTTTTTATAAAAGTTGAAACAGTTAAAAACTGTTAATAGTAATAGAATAGATTAAACTTCTTATTTTACATTGCTTTTCCAAAATCAGATATGCCTTTATGCGGTCTAGGCTGACACGGTACCCATTGCCATGACTAAGGATTTTCTGTAGAGTGATGTACCCATATATGGAGAATTCCTCCCGTTTTCTCCACATTCTCTTTCTCTTCTTGTCTCCACAACAGCATATGTACCCTGAAGAAAGGTAGAAAATATTAATGAACATAGCAGAGCTGGGAGGGGGACATAATCTAATTAGTATCAATTCTTGTACAGTATAGAAATAGTTACTTGTCTATAATTGATATCTAGATCTACTTTAGACACTACAATAATAATTTGTGAATGGTTGTTTCTTTTTCTTATATGTAAGCATGACCTCTAACTTAAGTCCATTTTGATCTTTATCATTTATTTAAAATACCACATCATATTTATTCTTTGTTTTGTAAGTTTCATAGACCCTTAGACAAAAAATAATATTCTGATATAACCTCTTTTTTTTTTTTTTAAGATTTTACTTATTTATTTGACAGAGAGAGATCACAAGTAGGCAGAGAGGCAGGCAGAGAGAGAGAGAGAAGCACGCTCCCTGCTGAGCAGAGTGCCCAATGTGGGGCTCGATCCCAGGGCCCTGAGACCATGACCTGAGCCGAAGGCTCGATCCCAGAACCCTGAGACTATGACCTGAGCCCAAGGCAGAGGCTTAACCCACTAAGCCACCCAGGCGCCCCTGATATAACCTCATCTTGTTTGACGATTTGAATTAGCTTAAATGCTAAAAATAGATTTATAAAATAATTTCTGCCAGAGTTAAAAGGAAGCTGTTATTTCAGAAAATTGAGTAACTCAAAATTGACTTTTAATGGCAATTGTTTTGTAATTTATTTATAATTTTCTTTTAATTTTTTGTAACATTATTAATCTCTGGAGGTCCAGTCGAAGTGAAACCTACATTTTTGTGCAAGTAGATAAGGCCCATTTTTCAAAAGTTTTCTGTGGCACTGAAATGAACATAAACTATTTCTCAAGTACACTTGTATGGAGACTGCTTCAATGAGGAGTACTTAGTCATGCATTTATACAGTAAACTCTTACTGACTATCTTTACGGCATCAGGTTTAATACTAGGTACTGGGGATATGGAAGGGAGATTTCATTCATTGCCTTCAAGGAGTTCATAATAATAACAATCCTAAAATCTGTGTTTTAAAATCCATATAATTTTTCTTTCCTTCACCAATCACATCTAAATGTCCCAATAGTTTATTTTTGCTTTTGTTTCCCTTGCCTCTGGAGACATATCTAGAAGGAATTTGCTATGGCCCATGTCAAAGAGGTTACTGGCCGTGTTCTGTTCTAGGATTTTTATGGGTTCAGGTCTTCCATTCATATCTTTAATCCATTTTAAATTTCTTTTTGTGTTTGGTGTAAATTTATAATTTGTGTTTAGTGTAAGAAAGTGTTTTGTGTTTGGTCCAGTTTCATTCTTTGCATGTTTCTGTCCAGGTTTTCCAACACCATTTGTTGAAGAGATTGCCTTTTTCCTATTGTGTACTCTTCCATGCTATGTTGGAGGTTAATTGACCACATAGTCATGGGTTCATTTCTGGGTTTTCTATTCTGTTCTGTTGATCTGTGTGTTCACCTTTGTGTTAGTATCATACTATTTTGATTACTAGAGCTTTGTAGTATATCTTGAAATCTAGGATTATGATACCTCTAGTCTTGTTCTTTCTCAAGTTTGCTTTGACTAATTGAGATCTTTTGTGGTTCCATACAAACTTCAGGATTGCTTGTTCTAGCTGTGTAAAAAATGCTGTTCGTATTTTGATAGGGATTGCATTAAATCTGTAGACTGCTTTGGGTAGTATAGACATTTTTTTTTTTTTTTAGGCCCTCCTATGATCTTTTTTTTTTTTTAAGATTTTATTTTTTTTATTTATTTGACAGAAATCACAAGCAGGCAGAGAGGCAGGCAGAGAGAGAGGAGGAAGCAGGCTCCCCACCAAGCAGAGAGCCCGATGCGGGGCTCGATCCCAGGACCCCGGGATCATGACCCGAGCCGAAGACAGCGGCTTTAACCCACTGAGCCACGCAGGCGCCCCTAGTATAGACATTTTAACAATATTTGTTCTTCCAATTCATGAGCATGGAATGTCTTTCCATCTCTTTGTGTCATCTTCAATTTCTGTCATCAATATTTTAGTTTTTAGAGTACAGGTTTCTCACCTCTTTGGTTAGGTTTATTCCTAGGTATCTTATTGCTTTTGGTAAGATTATAAATGGAATTGTTTTCTTAATTCTTTCTGCTTCTTCATTATGCTGTACAAAAATTCAACAGATTTCTGAACATTGATTTTGTATCCTGAGCCTTTACTGAATTTGTTTATCAGTTCTAGCAGCTTCTTGATAGTTTTTGGATATTTTATATAGCGTATCATGTCTTCTGCAAAGAGTGAAAATTTGACTTCTTTCTGAACCATTTGGATGCCTTTTATTTCTTTTTGTTGTGTAATTGCTGAGGTTAGGACTTACAGTAAATACTATGTTAAATAACAGTAGTGCGATTGGATATCCCTGTCTTGTTCCTGACTTTAGAGGAAAAGCTCTCAGTTGGACCATTCAGGATGATATTTGCTGTGGGCTTTTCATAGCTGGCCTATTATAGTGAGGTATATTCCTTCTAAACCTACTTTGTTAAGGGTTTCTATCATGAATGATACTGTATTTTGTTAAATGCTTTCTCTGCATCTTTTGAAATGATCATATGGTTCTTAACACTTTCTTTCAGTAATATGGTATATCGCATTGATTGATTTGTAAATACTGAACCACTCTTTGCAATCCAGGAATAAATCCAGCCTGTTGTGGTGAGTAATTTTTTTTAATGTATTGTTAAATTTGGTTTACTAGTATTTTATTGATAGTTTTTGCATCCATGTTTATCAGGGATATTGGCTTATAGTTCTCATTCTTAGTAGAGTCTTTATCTAGTTTTGGTATCAGGGTAATGCAGGCCTCAGAATACATTTGGAAGTTTTCCTTCCTTTTCTATTTTTTGAAATAGTTTGAGAAGGATAGTTAGCTTTAAATGTTTGGTAGATTCATCTGTAAAGCTATCTGGCCCTGGACTTCTGTTTATTGGGAATTTTTTGATTACTGATTCAATTTCTTTGGTGGTTATTGGTCTGTTCAAGATTTATATTTCTTCCTGTCTCAGTTTGGGTAGTGTACACATGTTTAAGAATTTGTCCATTTCTTTCAGGTTGTCTAAGTCCAACTATGTTGGCATATGGTTTTCATATTTTGCATTTTCATATTTATATTTCCACAGTTTATATTTCTGTGGCATTGGTTGTTATTTCTCCTCTCTCATTTGTGACTTCATTTATTTAGATATTTTCTCCTTTCTTTTTGATAAGTCTGGTTAGAAGTTTATCAATTTTATTATTTTTTTCAAAGAACCAGCTCCTGGTTTTCTCAATCTGCACTGTTGTTTTTTAGTCTCTATATCATTTATTTCTGTGATGATCTTTATTATTTCTTTCCTTCTGCTGGCTTTAGGCTTCATCTGTTATTCTTTTTCTAGCTTTTTTTGGTATAAGGTTAGGTTGTTTATTTGAGATTTTTCTTGCTTCTTCAAGTGACATCTGCAGTGTCTTTTCACAGCAGTGCCTTGAATAGTATGTGATTGAATAGCCAGGGAATGAGAATCTTGGACATCTTTACAAATATGCCTACCTAAAGCCCAAATTACCTGATTTTTAAACACATGTGCTAGTCATCATTATTTATTTGCTAATACAAGTTTGTTTTTCTTGGTATTAAGTAATTTTTAACACATCCCTTTTTTACATAACTTACAGGCATACCACACACACACGTCATATATGAGATAATACATATTTAACATATCTTTTTGGTAGAGGAGTTATTAGGGCCATCTCTGTTAATTCATCACATGTTTATTAGATATATACATTGTGCCAGTAGCACTAGTTCTGAGTGCTGAGGATGCAATAATGTAAAAGCTGGAAACTTTACATACAAAGGACACATTCTTTTGTTTGTCTATCACATATTTATCTAAGACTTATGTGTTAGGGACTCTTCTATGTTATTGAAATACAATGGTGAAATAAGACACATTGCTGTCATGAAGTGTATATCATATGTGGGAAATCTGAAACTAAACATGAAAAAATGAATAAATCATACTTTTTTGGTTGGTTATTAATACCATTAGAAAAACTAAAGCAGAGTAAAAGAAGAGAAAGTGATAAGGTTGGGGAAGTGCTGTTTTAGGTAGAATAGCAAGGGAAGATTTTTAAAGGTAGAGACTTGAGTAAAGTTAGAAAATTTTAGTTGGGAAGACAGAAAATAGGCCAATGGTGGCCACACAGTGAGATAAATGCTGTGAGAGAAGTGAAGATATATATGAGAGAGTAGGGGCATGCGGAGGGCTAGCATCTACATCAGAGGCCAGGGAAGCCTGAAGGAGGAGTTGATACCTAGGTCAACAATTGAAAGATGGGTGTGTATTAGTAAGACACTTGGATGGAGGAAAAGCATTTTCAAGGCAAAGTGAGCAGCACGTGGAAAAACATATATGTTAGAAGAGGCAGAAGGAAAATTGTATATGGTTCAGAGTGAATGTGCTTGTAACTTGTGGTTTTGTAAGATTGCTGGAAGCAGTATAAAATATGAATATGCAAATGGCAAGACTAAAGGAAGGGAGAAGAACTATAGCCACACTACATGAAGACTAGACCAAGGTGGCTCTGATGGGGATAGAAGGAGGGGCAGAATCTTGAGATAATATGGGCATGCAATCAATAGGATTTAAAAGTTTTCTGGATGTGGACACTGAAAGAAATGGAATCAGGTTTCTGCCATGGGTGACTTGTTATAGTAATTCATGGAGTTAGGAAATATTGGAAGAAGAATAGACTTGGGGTAAAAGTTAAGGAGTTTAGTTTTTGACATCTTGAATATGGGTCCTCAAGGAATAATTTTTAAAAAGATTTCATTTATTTACTTAACAGAGAGAACAAGAGAGTGAGTGCACAAGCAGGGCGAGTGGCAGAGGGAGAGGGAGAAACAGATTCCATGCTAAGTGAGGAGTCTGACACGGGACTCCATTCCAGGGGCCTGGGTTCATGACCTGAGCTGAAGGCAGACACTTAACCAACAGAGTCACCTAAGTGCTCCTCTCAAGGGCTAATTTAATGAACATTTTCAACAGGCAATTGGATATTCTTGTTTGGAGCTCAGACTAAAAAAATCAGGGATTGTCATCATATTAATGGTAGTTGAAACCACAGACATGAATGAGATCACCCAGGGAAAAGGAACAGATCAAGGAGAGAAAATGGGCTAAAAAGAGGGGTGGGGGAAGAGATCCTGAAAGGAAACTAAGAATTGATTTAAGAGGTAAGTGGTATCACAGAAGCCAAGAAAATTTCACTAATTCTTTCCTTTTAATACCTTAAAAAATCTACTATATCTTCTGACATGACAAAATAATTAAGCAACAAAGAATAAGCAATTAAATTAAAGTAACAAAGAATACTATTCTTGCCCTGACTTCTTACTCCACTGTCCCAAATAATACAGATTAGTGGAAAGTTTTGTAGCATACACAAAAAGTAAGAACTCATGGAAAATAAAAAATCGCCAAAATGAATGTATCATAAAAGTGTTTTTCTTAAGAGTGGTAGAGGATCAATTGCATTATAACCATTTGAGGTATGTGTGAAAATGAATATTCCCAATGTCTATCCCAAGTCCTGCTGAGTCAGAATTTTTGCTGTGAACAAGAAGCATGCATTTTAATCAATTTTCTCATGTGATGTTTATGTACATTTTTGTTTTTCAATTGAGAACCAATGGTCTTCAAGACACAACTTTTCAAATGTTGAAAACCTTCTGGGGCACCTGGGTGGCTCAGTTGTTTAAATCTCCACCTCTTGATTTCAGCTCAGGTAATGAACTCAAGGTGATGAGATAGAGCCCCTGTGGGGCTCTGTGCTCAGTGTGCAGTCTGCTTGGGATTCTCTCTCTCCCTCTACCCTTCCCTCTCTCATGATCTGTCTTTCTCTCTCTCTAAATAAATAAAATATTAAAAAAAAAAAAAGAAAATCTCAGAGAGTAGAGGGAAAAGCAAAATACATATTAAGGTCAGCTTGAATAAAACAAAGTATTACTAGATGGTGAAAACTGCAATTGGTAATTATTAGAAGGAAGAACATCACTGAAGTAGATTATAAATCTGATATATAATAATATACCTAATAGATTTGTATAACAATGCCTAAAAGTAACACATATTTTAGGAGAAGAAAAATGACATGGAATTTATGATAAAGAAAAATGTAGGAGAGAAAAATTTCCAGTGATTAAAAACTATTAACTATAGATGGAAGGGGTCATACAAACTTTGTTCATACTGTTTTTTGCATTTTTTATTGAGTTCAACATACATGAAAGAACACTAATAACAAAGATACAACTCAATGAATTGTTACAAAGTGATATACCTGTTGTCAGATCATGAAAGAAAGATCAGGAAAGAAATTATTACTAGCCCCCCAGATCTTCCATATAGGGCCACCCTAGTCCCAAGTTTTCCTCCTCCACAAAGGTAACTACTTTGACTTCTAAAACTATGGGCTATTTTGCTTATTTTGGAACTGTATATAGATGGTATCATGTAGTATGCATTCTTTTATTCTACATATTCTCTTATGTCTGTTTTCTGACATTCATCATTATTTTTGAGTTTTATCTATGTTGTGTATAATAGTAGTTTCATAGCTGATAGTATTACTTGTATCATTACACTATAATTTATTATGCTGTTGGTAGACACATGAGTTGGTTTCAGTTTTTGGAAACTATTACACTCTGACACTTAACAACATATTTTGGTGATTATATGTACATATTTTTGTTGACATATACAAGGCAGTAGATGTACTGAATCGTAGAATATACATGTATTTAGTTTTAGTTTTAGTAGATACTGACAAATAGTTTTTCGAAGTGGCTATACCAATTTATACTTCTATTAGTAATATATGTGAATTCTAGTTGTTTTGGATACTTTTGCAGAAAGAGGCGGACAGGGACGCCTGGGTGGCTCAATTGGTTAAGCAGCTGCCTTTGGCTCAGGTCATGATCCCAGTGTCCTGGGATCGAGTCCCACATCAGGCTCCTTGCTTGGCAGGGAGCCTGCTTCTCCCTCTGCCTCTGCCTGCCACTCTGTCTGCCTGTGCTCGCTCTCTCTCTCTCTCTAACAAATAAATAAATAAAATCTTTAAAAAAAAAAAGAAAGAGGTGGACAGAGAATCTTAAGCAGACTTCATGCCTAATGTAGAGCCTGATGCGGGGCTTGATCTCACAACCTGAGGTCATGAGCTGAGCCAGAATCAAAAGTCAGACACTTAAACTACTGAGCCACCCAGGTGCCCCTATATTGTCAGTTTTTAATTTTAAGATCTGGTGGGTGGTATCTGTTCGGTTGGCATCTCATTGTGGCTTTGATTTTTGTTTCCCTTTTGATTCATGAAGTTTATTGGCCATTTGGATATCCTGTTTTGTGAAGTGGATTACACAAATATTTTGCCCACTTTCTATTGGATAGTCTATTTTGCTTCTACTGATTTGTAGGAACTCTTTCTATATTAGGAATATCTATCTTTGATTGGATACATGTATTACAAATGTCTTCTCTCATTCACTAGCTTGCCTTTTTACTCTCTTAATGGTGTCCTTTAATAAAAGAAAGCCCTAATTTCAATTAAGTCAAATTTATAAATCTTTTCTCTCATGGTTACTGTTTCCATAACTAGTATAAAAAGTGCTTTCCTGTCTTGAGAACATGAAGGTATTTTCTAGTATTACCTTTTAGAAGACTGATTTTTATTGCCTTTTACATTATTCTACATTCCATTTAGAATTGGTTTTTCTGTATATTGTGAAGTAGGGATAGTCATTTGTTTATCATTTGTTCATTTATTATCATTCACTATCCATTCTCTATTGCACCACAGCACCATTTTAGACAAATCAAGTGATTACATAGTTATGAGCTTTTTCTGTATTCTTTATTCTGTTCCCTTGCTTTATTTTTTGAGCATGGATGGGAGACTACCTGGGAATACCAAGTAGTGTAGGCTTAAAAATTGACTCTATTTTAATTATTGTAGCTTTAGAATAAGCCTTGATATATGATATTATAAGTCCTCCAACATTGTTTTCCTTCTTCAAGATTATCTTGGTTATCCTTGGCTTTTGGAATTTCTATAGAAATTTTAGAATTATTTCCACAAAATATCTTGTTGGATTTTTAATTGGCATTGTACTCATTTAATAGATAATCTTGTTAACTAACCTTTTTTATAACATTGAGTCTTCCAATCCATGAACAGGATATATCCTTCAATTTATTTAGATCTTTTTCTTTCTTTCCTTCTTTTTTCCTCGCTTTCCTTCCTTCCTCCTCCCCTCCTTCCCTTCTCTCTTTCTTTTCTTTCCTTTTTTAATTCAATTATAATTACCTTTCAGAGTTATATTAGTTTCAGGTACAGAGTATAATGATTCAATAATCCTACACATTTCTCAAGGCTCAGCAAGATGAATGTACTCTTAACCTCCTTTATTTCTTTCACTTATCCTCTCACCCACCTGCCCTCTGACAACCACCAGTTTGTTCTCTCTAATTAAGTCTGTTTTTTGTTTGCTTTCTCTTTTTTTTTCATTTTTGATTTCTTAAAATTCCATATATGAAGGAAATCATATGGTATTTGTCTTTCTCAGACTGGCTTGTTTTCCTGAGCATTATACATTGTAGCTCCATCCACCTTGTTGCAAATGGCATGATCTCATTCATTTTTATGGCTGAGTAATATTCCATTATATATTTATACAAATAAATCACATCTTGTTCATCCATTCTTCTATGGATAGGCACTTGTGTTGCTTCCACACTTTGGCTAATGTAAATAATGTTGCAATAAATACAGGGGTCCATATAGCTTTTTTTTATTAGTCTTATAGTTTTCTTTGAGTAAATACTAGATAGTAAAATTTACTTGATCATATGGTAATTCTAAGTTTTTGAGAAAATTTTTTACTATTTGCTATGGTGATACAAATACTATCTAGTAGATAATAGATAGTAAAATTTACTTGATCGTATGGTAATTCTAAGTTTTTGAGAATTTTTTTTACTATTTGCTATGGTGATGCACCAATTTGCATTCACACCAATCATGTATGAAGGCTCCTTTCTCTCTACATCCTTACCAAAACTTGTTATTTCTTGTGTTTTTTTTTTTAAATTTTAGCTATTCTGACAAGCATAAATTAATATCTCGTTGTGCTTTCAATTTGCATTTTCCTGATGACTAGTGATATTGAGCATCTTTTCATATGTCTGTTGACCATCTGTATATCATTTTTGGAGAAATATACTTTCAGGTCTTCTGCACAAGACCTGTGCAGATAAATAAATAATCTGGTTATTTATTTATTTTATAAATTATTCATAAAATACTTTATTATTTATTTATTTATTTATTTATTTTTATCTTTACCATTTTGAGTTGTATAAGTTATTTATATTTTGGATGTTAACTTTAATTGTATATATCATTTGCCCACATCTTCTCCTATCCAGTAGATAGTCTTTTTGCTTTTTTGCTATTTTCTTTTACTGTACAAAACCTTTATTTTGGTGTAGTCCGAATAGTTTAAGTTTACTTTTTTTTTCCTTGCCAGAGGAGACATATCTAGAGAAAATGTCTCTTTTTTTTTT